>LAPY01001620.1:0-20131 GCA_000970635.1 Eragrostis tef
ACATGGGCCTCTGTATGGGCCAAACACACTCCAACACTTCTGTCCTTTTGCATCGTAATGCATACGGCTCACTGTGATGCTGTACTTGATCATTTAGCTTTGACAGTGCTTTGCTAGACATGCCACAATTTAATTTAATATCCTCGTGGAAATTTGTTGATTAGTCGTCGCTGGCCTAACACACAGTGCCTGATCCCGTGTGCTATCGCCCACTCCATATAAAGTTTTGTTTTGTTTAAATAGTGTTTAAATGGTGTCGGGAAATGCTTTGCAAATATTGATTTGATGTACCCCGTTCTGAGGTCTGCTGATCCAGTTCTCTGAAGAAGCTTAGCTATTCTCCGAAATCAGTAGGCGTTCATCAAAGGAGATTTATCACTGAATTGGCCTTATTCGGATGGAATCAATCAGCGAGTTAGTGAAGGTTCCATACTTCCATATCTTATGCCGTCTTTGGACTACTACGATGACAGCGTTGACGGGAAAATCGTGACAAAACTAACTCAGACTGGACTACCAATACCGGTCTAACCTATTTGAAAACCGCTCTGATCGGTTTAATTTGGAGTTTGGCTCCATCTTCAAAAACCGGTTTGAGCGGGTCGTCAGAATATGTCAGCTTTGATCATCAACAGATAGGAAGATCAAACGCTGAGCAAGAACCGGATGGCTTTGTTTTGTCCACGACAGGGGAGGATAAAATTTGCCTTTTTCGCTTCGTTTTAGCCGGGAGGACGCAGCAAGGTAACGAGTGACAGCTACCCTTGTTGTGGCTGCATTTGTCAGGGGACATTTGAGGCCCTTGCCAAATCCAAGTGTCGACGACCGCAGTGACTGATGAGGATTGGCCTTCGAATGGAGCAGTAACACGCCGCCGCCTGGTGCGTTATCTTTATCGTGTTCGTTGGTTTTGGTTGGGCTGTGAAATGAAACTGCAATTGGATTTAGTTGGCTTTGCACCGAGATTTCGCAATGAGCACTTCACACTCGTTTAACACCTCTTTTTAGTGGAACTATGCTTAAGTAGTACTAACACTGAAGATTAGACAGGGCGTGGACTGGGCACAGCGAGTGAGAAGATTCCATTTGGGTGGGGGGAGAGATTCTGTCAGAGGAGACAAAGTGGTGTCGCCGCGCCGGACGGCCGGAAGGCAACAAATTAACGGAGCACCGAGACCCACGTCCGCCCCCCGCCTCTTCTACCCCCTCTTGCTCCACCTCATCCTCCCTCCCTCCCCTTGTTCCTGCACGTTTCAATTTTCATGTCACTCCATCACTGCTGCGCCACGGCCACGCCCGCCATGGCGGCCACCACAGGCAGAAGCGCTGGGCTCTCTCTCCCTCCTTCCACTGCTTTGTGCCGCCGTCGCCTGCTCCTCCGCTGCGCTGCCTCCGGTGGCGGTGATGGCGGCGGCTCTGACCGGGATCTCGAGGAGCAGAAGCGGCGCCAGGCGGAGCTGTCCTCGCGCATTGCTTCCGGCGAGTTCACCGTCCAAGGCCCCGGGTTAGTAGGCGCCCTTGTTTTCTACTCTGTAATTTTTTTTTGTGTTGTTTCGGTAGTGATTTTGAAGGGGAAATATGGGGTTCTAGATGGGTTGCTCCTCTCGTGGGAAAGCTGGCAAAGCTTGGCCCGCCAGGGGAGCTCGCCGCCGCGCTGATTACGAGGCTGGCAGGCACTGGAGCGGCGCGCGGGGGACCGGAAATTCCGCAGGCAGTAGGATCGCTGAATGCAGTCGTCGGCCAGGCGTTCTTCCTACCACTGTATGACCTCTTCCTCACCTACGGCGGCATTTTTCGACTCAATTTTGGGCCTAAGGTGATACACAACAATTATGATACATAATCTGCGCTCTACTTGTCTGTCTAATCATACCGTGTTGCTGATGATTTAAATTTAAATTATGCTTCCATGCAGTCGTTTCTTATTGTCTCTGATCCAGTTATAGCCAAGCACATCCTGAAGGACAACTCCAAAGCTTATTCCAAGGTGCGGCTATTCTCTACTTTTGATGCATATGTTTCCCCGCCCCCAGAACGAATACATTCAACAACAACAACAACAACATAGCCTTTTCTCCCAAACAAGTTGGGGTAGGCCCAGAACAAATACATTCGCTAAGCAATATTTGAATATGGTCGATGCAGGGAATCCTTGCGGAAATATTGGAGTTTGTCATGGGTACGGGTTTGATCCCAGCTGATGGGGAGGTTTGGCGTGTTCGAAGGCGTGCTATTGTTCCAGCATTGCATCAGAAGGTCCTTGCTCTCTGGTTACTACACTGAAATGTACTCCTTTCTTTGTAGTCTAATTTAACTTAATTTAACTCACCTTTTTATTTTTCCTTGCAGTATGTGACCGCAATGATAGGTCTCTTTGGAGAAGCTTCCGATCGGCTCTGCCAAAAATTGGACAAGGCTGCATCGGACGGGGAGGACGTGGAGATGGAATCCTTGTTCTCTCGACTAACCCTGGATGTCATTGGGAAAGCAGTGTTCAATTACGACTTCGATTCATTATCTTATGACAACGGAATAGTTGAGGTTATTGTTCTTCTTTAGTTAGTTTTCCTTTTCGTTTTCCTATGTTCCTTCCTGAAACTCTTACCTTCTCATTTGGGGGATGATGATCAGGCAGTGTACGTGACACTGAGGGAAGCAGAAATGCGTAGCACCTCTCCTATACCGACCTGGGAAATACCCATATGGAAGAATATTTCCCCTCGGCAGAAGAAGGTCAATGAAGCTCTTTCGCTGATAAATACTACACTTGACGAACTAATTGCTATATGCAAGGTACATCTTTTCTAATACTTTGATCTCACTGCTGTGCATTCTCGATTTAGCTTAGGGGATAAAAAAAAAACTGACTGCTGTTACTATTGCAGAGACTGGTGGATCAAGAGGACCTTCAGTTTCATGAGGAATACATGAATGAACAAGACCCCAGTATTCTTCATTTTCTTTTGGCGTCTGGCGATGATGTATGATTTAACTAAAGTAATTTATATGTTTCAATTTTTCCCATGTTCACAATGCTTGAATTTACCCCGTCCCTTAGGTATCCAGCAAGCAACTTCGTGATGATTTGATGACGATGCTCATAGCTGGTCATGAGACCTCTGCTGCAGTCTTAACATGGACATTTTACCTTCTATCTAAGGTACGCCACGACCACCAACTCAAAACTGACTGTGTATATAGCAGTATCTGATGACTTGCATTTTCTTGTCTTCATAGCTCATACCTATTAAACCTTGACTATTGCTATTTATCATTTGATTTTATTTTCTATTGCTAATTTGCAGTATCCAAATGTATTGGCCAAGCTCCAAGATGAGGTAGGTTCATGTTTTACTTTTTAAGATGTTTTTAACAAGTTGCATGCTTTCGATTTCCATAAGATGACTGTTATAACTCATTTAACCCAGGTTGATAATGTTCTCGGCGACGGTTTACCAACACTTGAAGATGTCAAGAAACTGAAGTACACTACTCGTGTTATTAATGAAGTAAGTAACGAGCAGTGCTGATTTATGAAATATGTCTTTCCTAATGAACTAAGTTACCAAATCATGTTTCTTGCAGTCCTTGAGACTATATCCACAACCACCAGTTTTAATTCGCCGGTCGCTTGAGGATGACTTGCTGGGAGGGTACCCAATTGGCCGGTAAACAAAAAAGTTCTGGCATAATTCGATTCATAAGCAACTTATGTCAGAAAATACAAGAGTCTTCAGTACTTAGCATCAAATTCATACACTTGTATCAATACAAAAAAACAGCTTTAGGGCTGAGTTTGTTTATCACCATGGAAGTAGCTTATCTGTTATAACACTATCTTATACTGTATTTTTTTAGCCACCAAAGTATATTAGTTCATACGACTAAAAATTGTGCAAGCCTATTGCTTCTTCCCAATCTCATGCAGCTTATTTCATGCAAAATGTTTTTTTCTTTCTGCTTTTCACATGTAGAAGTAACTCGATTTCATAGTTTTTTTTGAGAGAAATACCCCAAGGGGGACCCCTGAGGAAATGGTGCGGCACCTGGGATCGAACCCAGGCGGGCAGCCTTCCAGCCGGTGGACTTACCACCGCGCTGTTAGTGCCTTCGCCTCGATTTCATAGTTGCTCATAGATAGTTTAATTTGTGGTCGTATTCGTTCATCTAGCATCACCATCTGAACATATATTTCTTCCTTTTCTTTGTTCAAGAGGAGAAGACATTTTCATTTCTGTCTGGAACCTTCACCGCTGCCCAAAGCATTGGGATGATGCAGATGTCTTCAATCCAGAGAGATGGCCTTTGGATGGTCCAAATCCAAATGAGACCAACCAGAATTTCAGGTTCCATTTTTTATCACTGCACTTATAGTTTAGTTTTGACTTTTGATATGCCATTTTTTCAGTCAAGGCGTCAATTTTTGTTGATTGTTTTGATTTGCAAGAACAGGCTAACAGATGAATGTGCTTATGATAGCTTTGTTGCTTGTTATCTGAAGAAAACTTCATTTCTTTCATATCAAACATTGAAAGTTACTGTGTTCCCAAAGCTATTTGGTTATCAACTGACAAATGCACATGTCAAAACCATTCTAGAGGGATAACAAGATTAAAACTGCCGGTAATTCATATTTTAACTTTCAAATGTGATTTATATTAGAGTGAAATGCACTGGAGGTACACAAACTTGTCAAAGTGTGTCAAATAGGTACACAAACTCTCAAACTGGATATTTAGATACAAAAACTTGTTATGTGGTGCATAGCAGGTCCGAACCAAATCTGTGTCGTTTTGCCGCCGACGTGGCATGCCAACGTGGCTCACATGAGAAGCACGTGAGGAGGCAGCGGTCATGGAATATATGCAAGGAGACCCCTATCGTTTTACCACAATGCGGTGGATCCTTTTCTCGGCCTCGTCGTCCAGGAGGCGAAGGGGTGGAGGGATTCACAGCTGCGAGGCGCAAGGATTTGATTGTGAAACCTGGAGGCGCCGCCGCCGAGTGAGGTTAAACTCAGATTTCAGTTTATATTGGAGTGAGACAAAGAGGGAGAGGAGAAGTGATGGCCACATATTTGAAGGGGTCAAGTGCAAAATGTTACCACCCTGCACGGCGGCAAAACTCCCGCCCAATCTTCACGTGAGTCACGTTGGCATGCCACGTCGGCGGTAAAACGACCTAGATTTGGTTTTGGACCTGCTGTGCACCACATAACAAGTTTTTGTACCTAAATCTTCAATTTAAGAGTTTGTGTACCTATTTGACACACCTTGACAAGTTTGTGTACCTCTGATGCATTTCACTCTTTATATTATCTGAGGTTCTAGTTCTGGCACAGTAAATAACCACAGCCTATATTGATTGACCGAAGACATAATAAGGTTGACTAGATGGGTATTTTTTTATTGGGCATGACCCAGCCTATTGATTGAGATTTTGTGCCTCGCTTTTTGTTAGCTCATAATGACAACATAATTACTGAAGAACACTAACGTATCTGTTTAAGAGTCATCTTTCATATATACATCAAAACAAAGTTTACAATGAAGGCAGTGGCAGCTGCACTCCGATTTAGATTTGTTGGCTACTACCGTATAAGACATGAACGAGGATCGTTAAAACCTGATGGGATCCATATACCCTGCTGAATTTTCAGTTACTTACCATTTGGTGGCGGACCAAGGAAATGTGTGGGTGACATGTTTGCCACTTTTGAGGTAATCCTTTTTAAATTTCTTTTAGACCAGGTTCCATTCTGATTTCACACTTCTACAACCCCAACCTGTCATGCTATTAAATAAGTGCAACAAAGCGATCGCAATAGAGCATGCAGTATTTCAATTTCAAGTAATATATAAGTGCTGGGTCATTGCAGACTGTTGTAGCAACAGCAATGCTTGTCAAGCGATTTGATTTTCAGATGGCTCCAGGAGCACCTCCGGTACATTTCGAACTATTTCTGATTCATTGTAATTGATAAACTATCCGTACCTAATTACCCACTACATATGAGCAATATAATAGGTTGAGATGACAACTGGGGCAACGATTCACACAACTGAGGGTTTGAAGATGACTGTTACTCGGAGGACAAAGCCACCAGTAATTCCAAACCTTGAGATGAAAGTTGTTTCTGACTCACAGGAACCTGCACGTCCTACTCCATCGATGGTTGTTTCTGCTGCTACTGTTTCTTCAGGAGAAGGTCAACGGGATATCTCCTGATTTATGCAGTTTCAAGTTGCAGTGACATACGAAACATGTATGTTCTTTCGTTCTCTTGGAGTTGTTTTCATTCAGTGTATGCATTACTTGGAATTCATCTCTATTCCATTGTTCTGCTGTCGTTTGGATGTGTGGAATGCGCTAAATGGAGCTCATTATGTTGCTCTGGAAATCACTGACAAATGTAACGTTTGGCTATGCAGACATAACAGTACAGAGAAATCTCCTCTTCTACAAGGAAAAGCTTTCAAATTTCCCCAGGCTTATTTTTTCTGATGCTAGAGCGCATTCATTACACAGCGGTTACCCATCACTGTTCTGTTAGATGATAGTGTGATAGCAGGAGTGGTCATAACTTCTGCAACCTTGGTCTTTGACTGTACATGTAGCCATAGATCAGCAAACTAAAGGAATAGTGTCGTACGCTCTTCTGTAAATCAAGCAACTTGTGTAGTAGTGTGTTTGTATATTTGTGTGTGTGTGTGTGTGTGTGTGTGTGTGTGTGTGTGTGTGTGTGTGTGTGTGTGTGTGTGTGTGTGTGTGTGTGTGTGTGTGTGTGTGTGTGTGTGTGTGTGTGTGTGTGTGTGTGTGTGTGTGTGTGTGTGTGTGTGTGTGTGTGTGTGTGTGTGTGTGTGTGTGTGTGTGTGTGTGTGTGTGTGTGTGTGTGTGTGTGTGTGTGTGTGTGTGTGTGTGTGTGTGTGTGTGTGTGTGTGTGTGTGTGTGTGTGTGTGTGTGTGTGTGTGTGTGTGTGTGTGTGTGTGTGTGTGTGTGTGTGTGTGTGTGTGTGTGTGTGTGTGTGTGTGTGTGTGTGCGAGAAAGAGGGAGTGAGGAAGTGGGAACGTAAGGGAGCTGACCCCATGAGAAGCTCTCATCCGATCCTTCTTGACAATTACCCCAACACATCTGAAGTTGCTGTCTACTACTGGAAGCCCTGACACTGCCTCAAAATGGCATTCGACCTCTTCCAATGTCTGCTCTACTGTGGCCATCAGCACAGGTGTTGACATGGCCTCGCGCAAGAACGCCACATGCTGTTTTCATAAGCCCATTCAAAGTTCAACAAGATCTCGAGAGGGTGACCAAATGATAACTAGAAGAATCTTGGATGAAGTACCTGATCGCCTACTTCAACAGTCTTCTGTGACTCAAGATAGGCGCGGAGATCATCGTAGCTCAGGAGGGAGATGAAAGTTGTTTCTGACTCACAGGAACTTGCACGCTCTACTCCATCGATGGTTGTTTCTGCTGCTTCTGTTTCTTCAGGAGAAGGTCAACGGGACATCTCCTGATTTATACAGTTTCAAGTTGCAGTTGCATACAAAACGAGTATGTTCTTTCGTTCTCTTGGAGTTGTTTTCATTCAGTGTATGCATTACTTGGAATTCATCTCTATTCCATTGTTCTGCTGTCGTTTGGATGTGTGGAATGCGCTAAATGGAGCTCATTATGTTGCTCTGGAAATCACTGACAAATGTAACGTTTGGCTATGCAGACATAACAGTACAGAGAAATCTCCTCTTCTACAAGGAAAAGCTTTCAAATTTCCCCAGGCTTATTTTTTCTGATGCTAGAGCGCATTCGTTATATGTTATAGATCTGCTTGTTACTCAAAAGCACCATGGACATATTTACAAATGAGCAAGAAGTTCCGAACATGGACTGCTGCACTTCTAAACCTTCAGAAGGCCTTCCAACTCACGAAGAACGTCAGCACGGGTAACTATACCTGTTGATAGTGTTTTGAAAGCCATTAGGATTGCAACATACTGTGAGTTACCAAAGTTAAGGATAATGCAAATCGAGTTTATACTTGCAGTTCTATCTCTGCCTTGTTTGATGCTTACCTATTACTTGATTGTCCTGATTTACAATTGGTAGTCTGTGGATCTTCTTCTTTAGCATCAGAGCCGCAGCATCTGTGGATGTTACACATGTACTTTTAGATCAACTTATTAAAAGATAATACGAAAAGAAAAGTTAGGTTAAAACAGCGGTTACCCATCACTGTTCTGTCAGATGATAGTGTGATAGCAGGAGTGGTCATAACTTCTGCAACCTTGGTCTTTGACTGTACATGTAGCCATAGATCAGCAAACTAAAGGAATAGTGTCGTACGCTCTTCTGTAAATCGAGCAACTTGTGTAGTAGTGTGTCGTATAACTTCGTATAATGTGTGTGTGTGTGTGTGTGTGTGTGTGTGTGTGTGTGTGTGTGTGTGTGTGTGTGTGTGTGTGTGTGTGTGTGTGTGTGTGTGTGTGTGTGTGTGTGTGTGTGTGTGTGTGTGTGTGTGTGTGTGTGTGTGTGTGTGTGTGTGTGTGTGTGTGTGTGTGTGTGTGTGTGTGTGTGTGTGTGTGTGTGTGTGTGTGTGTGTGTGTGTGTGTGTGTGTGTGTGTGTGTGTGTGTGTGTGTGTGTGTGTGTGTGTGTGTGTGTGTGTGTGTGTGTGTGTGTGTGTGTGTGTGTGTGTGTGTGTGTGTGTGTGTGTGTGTGTGTGTGTGTGTGTGTGTGTGTGTGTGTGTGTGTGTGTGTGTGTGTGTGTGTGTGTGTGTGTGTGTGTGTGTGTGTGTGTGTGTGTGTGTGTGTGTGTGTGTGTGTGTGTGTGTGTGTGTGTGTGTGTGTGTGTGTGTGTGTGTGTGTGTGTGTGTGTGTGTGTGTGTGTGTGTGTGTGTGTGTGTGTGTGTGTGTGTGTGTGTGTGTGTGTGTGTGTGTGTGTGTGTGTGTGTGTGTGTGTGTGTGTGTGTGTGTGTGTGTGTGTGTGTGTGTGTGTGTGTGTGTGTGTGTGTGTGTGTGTGTGTGTGTGTGTGTGTGTGTGTGTGTGTGTGTGTGTGTGTGTGTGTGTGTGTGTGTGTGTGTGTGTGTGTGTGTGTGTGTGTGTGTGTGTGTGTGTGTGTGTGTGTGTGTGTGTGTGTGTGTGTGTGTGTGTGTGTGTGTGTGTGTGTGTGTGTGTGTGTGTGTGTGTGTGTGTGTGTGTGTGTGTGTGTGTGTGTGTGTGTGTGTGTGTGTGTGTGTGTGTGTGTGTGTGTGTGTGTGTGTGTGTGTGTGTGTGTGTGTGTGTGTGTGTGTGTGTGTGTGTGTGTGTGTGTGTGTGTGTGTGTGTGTGTGTGTGTGTGTGTGTGTGTGTGTGTGTGTGTGTGTGTGTGTGTGTGTGTGTGTGTGTGTGTGTGTGTGTGTGTGTGTGTGTGTGTGTGTGTGTGTGTGTGTGTGTGTGTGTGTGTGTGTGTGTGTGTGTGTGTGTGTGTGTGTGTGTGTGTGTGTGTGTGTGTGTGTGTGTGTGTGTGTGTGTGTGTGTGTGTGTGTGTGTGTGTGTGTGTGTGTGTGTGTGTGTGTGTGTGTGTGTGTGTGTGTGTGTGTGTGTGTGTGTGTGTGTGTGTGTGTGTGTGTGTGTGTGTGTGTGTGTGTGTGTGTGTGTGTGTGTGTGTGTGTGTGTGTGTGTGTGTGTGTGTGTGTGTGTGTGTGTGTGTGTGTGTGTGTGTGTGTGTGTGTGTGTGTGTGTGTGTGTGTGTGTGTGTGTGTGTGTGTGTGTGTGTGTGTGTGTGTGTGTGTGTGTGTGTGTGTGTGTGTGTGTGTGTGTGTGTGTGTGTGTGTGTGTGTGTGTGTGTGTGTGTGTGTGTGTGTGTGTGTGTGTGTGTGTGTGTGTGTGTGTGTGTGTGTGTGTGTGTGTGTGTGTGTGTGTGTGTGTGTGTGTGTGTGTGTGTGTGTGTGTGTGTGTGTGTGTGTGTGTGTGTGTGTGTGTGTGTGTGTGTGTGTGTGTGTGTGTGTGTGTGTGTGTGTGTGTGTGTGTGTGTGTGTGTGTGTGTGTGTGTGTGTGTGTGTGTGTGTGTGTGTGTGTGTGTGTGTGTGTGTGTGTGTGTGTGTGTGTGTGTGTGTGTGTGTGTGTGTGTGTGTGTGTGTGTGTGTGTGTGTGTGTGTGTGTGTGTGTGTGTGTGTGTGTGTGTGTGTGTGTGTGTGTGTGTGTGTGTGTGTGTGTGTGTGTGTGTGTGTGTGTGTGTGTGTGTGTGTGTGTGTGTGTGTGTGTGTGTGTGTGTGTGTGTGTGTGTGTGTGTGTGTGTGTGTGTGTGTGTGTGTGTGTGTGTGTGTGTGTGTGTGTGTGTGTGTGTGTGTGTGTGTGTGTGTGTGTGTGTGTGTGTGTGTGTGTGTGTGTGTGTGTGTGTGTGTGTGTGTGTGTGTGTGTGTGTGTGTGTGCGAGAAAGAGGGAGTGAGGAAGTGGGAACGTAAGGGAGCTGACCCCATGAGAAGCTCTCATCCGATCCTTCTTGACAATTACCCCAACACATCTGAAGTTGCTGTCTACTACTGGAAGCCCTGACACTGCCTCAAAATGGCATTCGACCTCTTCCAATGTCTGCTCTACTGTGGCCATCAGCACAGGTGTTGACATGGCCTCGCGCAAGAACGCCACATGCTGTTTTCATAAGCCCATTCAAAGTTCAACAAGATCTCGAGAGGGTGACCAAATGATAACTAGAAGAATCTTGGATGAAGTACCTGATCGCCTACTTCAACAGTCTTCTGTGACTCAAGATAGGCGCGGAGATCATCGTAGCTCAGGAGCGAGAAGTTCTCAGGCCACTCGCCGGAGATGATGGCTTCAGGGTTCTCGTCCAGCTCAAGCCGGAGGCTCCCGTCAACAAAAGTCGATGCCCTGCACTGAAAGGTTGGTGATCCTCTTCCACCGCTGCTCTTAGTTCTTGTGTTGATCTTTGCTCCTCTGGCAATGGAGCAACTTTGAAAGGTATTGATGCATGCCATGGATGGAAGGAAGCTATCAAGTGCTTGGTGATCACTGTTTTGTGGGTGTCTCACTGGTTTTTCTTTGTTCTTCTGCAGATCCTTGCAGGGGAGGGGGATTTATAAAACCTCCACTGTGAGGGAGCGGAGCTGCTGAGGTGGATAAGAATGCATGAAGGCCTGGCCCACTGGTGGCCTGGTGCTGATACTACTGAGAAGATACTATTGGTGAACTTTTTACTGATACTCCTGCTTCTCACATAATATCTTCTGCGAGACATGGTGGCTTGATAAACAAGTTAGGCTGCTCAGTGCTTGGTTGTTTTGCATCTGGGAGTAACTAACAGGTAGTTTAATGCTCTGCCTGGGTAGCCAGGGCTTACACTGAGCTCATTTATTTAGTGATATATCTACCCATGACATTGGAATGACAATGCCTGTGTATTTTACCAATGGGACAGGCAAGTGTTAGATCTGGATATGTGTCGAACTTTGAGAACGACGTTATAAGCTGCATTCGGTGAAGGAGGCCTGCTTTGAGTCAGTCCTTGCTTTGAATTTGCCTTAGTTTAGATGTGGATTGATGTGGACTTGAACTGCAGGCCTGCTGGAATTGTGTTTTTTCTCCAATTATTGTTTCTTCTGCAGGGACGTAATGGCTGATGTAGCTAGACTTCATTGGTCGCCGAGATTCCCGTGGGGCCTTACTCACGTGGCAGTGGATAAGGTGACGGAGCATGAGTGGCTCCATGACATGCTCTCGGTTAGAGCTGAGTTGATGAATGTGAAGTTGCATTTCCACTCCAGTTTCAGATTTTGCTGTCGACAGTTTGATGGTCAATGGTTTGGTTGTTTTGCTGAGTAGTATTGTTGGACTATGTTTTGGTTGCTAGTGCTACAGTTGGACCAGCGAGCGAGCCGATGGTTTCACTGAAACCCGCGGCGGCATCGCCTTGGTCGGTTTTGGCGACCGGTGCGAGTAATATGTGATGTCAGTTAAAATTGTAAAAACCCACCTATAAATTAGGAGTGTTTTTATATACCCACCTACATAAACTTTTGTGTCGGTTTTCCTTTTTTTTTTGTTTTTATAGTTCCTCTTGATAGCTTTGACCGGGTGATATGGCTCTTTTATAGCCTCTACAATTACTTCTACGGCTTTACTATAGCTCCACTACAACGTAGTTATCATCTAATCATATGTTACACAGTCAAAAATTACCATGCTATTATGAATGTGTTCAAATTTGGTCGCGACACTATGAACAAAATAGATAAATTGAACCTATAGATTTTGATATCTATGTATTGGTGAAACATGTCAGTTAGTATCTCTTCTTTATACTATTGTAGGTGGGCCGTTTGGCACTTGATCCAACACTGGATTTAGTTTTTTTTTTTTGAGGAGCAAACACTGGATTTAGGTGGGCTGTATGATACGGTCCGTGACACAGCCCAAACCCGAAATAGTCTCGGAGCATTCTAGGCAGGCCGTTTTACTTAGCGGGACTTGTCCGGTCCAACCCAAGGTTACGTGACTACGTCAGTCATCCATCGCAAAAAAAAAAAAAAGTTACGTCAGTCATGACGCCACCTGTATGGGGTCCACGAATTCGTCCGTCATGGCAAATTGGCAACGTTCCGTTCCATACAGACATTAGTATATCCCGAATTCGTCTAAACAATGTAGTATATCCGATAATGTATCTTCTCCATGCAGGACTGAGGACACTAAAGATCAAGGGCATAAGCACTTGGAGTTTTTTTTTCTTCAGTTTCATTCATTGAAAAAAGAGAGGATAAAGAAAAGTGCCAATTTAAGGGCACAAAAATACAATACAGGCGGCGAAAAAGGGCAAGAAGAGATATCTGTTACGTCAGGTATGACGTTGACTGCATGGAGCCAACGAATCTTCTGTCCTGGCAAATTGGCATACAGACATTAGTAGATCCGATTGTGTATCCTCTCCGTACACAGAGCACGGCGATCAGCGCTATGAGCATATCTTGTGGAACATACGATAATGCAAATATGAGAACACAAAATACAGGTGGAGAAAAAGGACAAAAGCGATATGTGTAACGTGTAAGCAATGCAATCTTCTCGAAACTATTCTAGGCATGGGCCGGTGTGATCCCAATTCGCGCCATCCGTGCCGTGCCGTGCCGTGCCGCAGATAAACACCGTTCTGGTTGGGCGCCATCATCATAAGAGGCAGGCAGGGAGGTGAGTCAGACACAGGAAGAAGAGCAAGCAATCAAAGCTCGTCAACCGCGACGCCCGCCTCCTCCATCCAGCAAGGAAAGCAAACCAGCCCAGCCATGGAGAAGGCGATCGACCGGCAGCGCGTCCTCCTCGCCCACCTCCTTCCCTCATCGTCCTCCTCCCAGCCGCAGCTGGCGGTGAGTTCCTGATCCTATTGGGTCGATTGATCTCTCTCCTCAGTCCCCACTTTCCGCGGCGAATTCCTTCGAGCTTTAAGCTATTGATTGATGGGCTCTGGCTAATTAATGGTGCTGCGTGACGGTGGGGGTTCAGGCGTCGCCGTGCGCAGCCGGGGACAGCGCCGCTTACCAGAGGAGCTCCTCCTTCGGAGATGATGTCGTCATCGTCGCGTAAGCCTTCCTTCAATTGATCCCCTCCCTCTTTGTGTGTGTAGGAGAATTGATATGTGCTGACTCTGACCGAATGTCATTAGAAGCCAGCTTAGGATCCAACAGAGGACATTGAATTTATTTATTTTTTAGCGACTGAAAACATTGAAATTAATAGGTCTAACCAATTGGATGAGGTTAAGTCATGAATCATGTATTGACCTTGTGAGCGAACCTGAAAAGTTCAGTCTGCTGACCGCTTGTACTGCTGGGCAAGTTAATCAAGTAAATTAGATCATGACAGAATAAAACAAGTCATCAGGAAGTCAAGAAAGTAGAAGAAACCACAAACACACCTCTCGAATTGTAAAGCTTCCCCTGCAGTACGAATTACGTAGCATGTACACCCTTTGAGACCACACCACTTACTTGTGTCCTGTGTCGCTGCAGTGCCTACAGAACTCCTATATGCAAGGCCAAGCGAGGTGGTTTCAAGGACACGTACCCAGAGGACCTACTCACTGTTGTTCTCAAGGTTTGCATTTTCTTGTCATGTTTCAGTGCTTTAAAAGTCATTGGCTGTGCTCAAAGGAAAGGTTCACAAGCTCATTCATCAATTTACAGGCTGTTCTGGACAACACTAGAATCAATCCAGGTGAAATTGGTGACATTGTAGTTGGGACAGTGCTTGGTCCAGGTTCGCAGCGAGCAAATGAGTGCAGGATGGCTGCTTTCTATGCTGGATTCCCTGGTAAAACACTTTTTGCAGTCATGGCAATCTCGTATGAAGATAAGGGTATTCTATCTTGTGGACAGTGATTTTATTCTCTCTTCTCATTCTTGTAGAAACCGTTCCTGTTAGGACTGTCAACCGGCAATGTTCTTCTGGATTACAAGCAGTAGCTGATGTTGCTGCTGCTATCAAGGCTGGTTTCTACGACATAGGTAACTACAGTATGATGAAAATTCTGTTGCATATCTCCTTCAGTTTAGGGTGTGAATCACTGTTATTTCTCCGAAACAGGAATTGGCGCAGGTCTGGAATCCATGTCGATAAACTCCATTGGTTGGGAAGGACAAGTGAACCCAAGAGTAAGGGATTGTAAAATCACACCGTATACTGCTATGTGTTTTTTCAGAGCCTGTGGTAACACATTTTGTATGCAGATAAGTGCATTCCAGAAAGCACAAGATTGTCTTCTGCCGATGGGAATCACTTCTGAAAATGTTGCTCATCAGTATGGTGTGACCAGGCAGGAGCAAGATCAGGCTGCTGTGAGTTCCTTGTCCGCGGACTGTTTTAATTGCATTTTTTTTTTCGTCCTTCCCTTAAGATGGAAATTAAGGCTTGGTATCTTGGCAGGCTGAGTCTCACAGGAGAGCTGCCGAGGCCACGGCCTCTGGAAAATTTAAGGATGAGATCGTCCCAGTGCCTACAAAGGTAAGGGACATGAAATTTCTATTTTCTAATACTGGGAATCAGGAGCATTGCTATTTTGTTACTGCATCATATTCATCGCTGGCAGGAATTAATACGATTGTTCTCCATCCAATTTTTAGTCAGAAAAGGCCAACAATTCTTTTTATCAATCGTAAAGTATATGTTATGGACGTTCACTAACTCATATATTATGCAGATTGTTGACCCTAAGACTGGAGAGGAAAAGAAAGTTGTTATATCAATTGATGATGGAATTAGGCCAGGCACCACAGCATCTGGACTGGGGAAGCTTAAACCAGTTTTTAAAAAGGATGGGACTACCACTGCAGGTATTGCAGAACTGAACTATTTTTGTTGACGCTTGCTCACATGCTGGTAAAAAATCATCTAATCAATTGATCAACATGTGCAGGCAATTCCAGTCAAGTGAGTGATGGTGCTGGAGCTGTTCTTCTTATGAAGAGATCTGTAGCTATTCAGAAAGGGTTTCCTATCCTTGGCATTTTCAGGTGACTGATCTAATGATATGGGTTTCCTTATATGCATGAGACATCATTTCATTAGATCACATTGTGTTTATCGTGGTTGTTGAGAAAGTACTTCCCTTATTTTGTTGTTGCCGTTCAACTTCTTCTTCACTTTCTCTAATAGGAGCTTTGCCGCTGTTGGAGTGGATCCAGCTGTTATGGGTGTTGGTCCTGCGGTAGCAATTCCTGCAGCAGTAAAGTCTGCTGGCCTTGAGATCAAAGACATTGATCTCTTTGAACTAAATGAGGTATATTTAGCTGTTACATGTGATCTGCACTTTCACTTACCTATGCACAGTACCTGATAACCAAGTCATCCATGTGTAGGCCTTTGCCTCGCAATTTGTCTATTGCTGCAACAAGCTAGGACTGGACCGTTCCAAAGTAAATGTAAATGGAGGTGCGATTGCCCTTGGACACCCGCTGGGTGCAACAGGTAATTGAACACCATCTCATGAGGTTATGAAGGAACTAGACTACCATTACCTTTTAAGGCGTACTGTTGCCAGATTGTCTGAGAAAGTTATCTGAACTTGTGATTCATTTTTCTTATTTTGTTCAGGTGCACGGTGTGTGGCTACTCTTCTGAATGAAATGAAGCGCCGGGGCAGAGACTGCAGATTTGGTGTCGTCACCATGTGCATTGGTTAGTTTTGTTCTCCATCATCCTTGTCTGCATTATACAAGCGATGTGCATAGAGTATGTAATTTACATTGTGCAATGTGTGGATTGTAGGATCTGGAATGGGCGCAGCAGCTGTGTTTGAGCGGGGAGACGCAGTGGACGAACTCTCCAATGCGCGGCCAATCCAGTCACATAATTTTCTGTCCAGGGACACAAAGTAGAGGATCATAGTCATTTTCTTCAAAGCATCAGTGTAGCATAAAGCAGTAAGGCTGCTACTTCAATCATACGAAAACTGTGTTTATTTTCTCAGATACAAGCTTGTTTGTCATGTACCCCTAAGAAACCGTATACGAATAACGAAAGGTATAATATTAGCATCTCAATGTTCTCCAGTTACATTAGATGTGACATTGTACTTTCAGTCCAATTGTAATTTGCAGAAGTGGGAAAGAAAGGGGCACTTGAAGTAGTGTCTGCTTGTTTCGGGCTCGTTCCTGAATCTGGACAGACAATGACTACTGCTTGAATAGAAAAGATGTGTCATTTGGCTAATTGGAAACTGCAAAGTTGCTGAGACGCCTTTTTGTTTGCTGTGAATGTGCCTTACACTATTGGTAGGTGGTAGCAACTGTCTTCTCTTGTGCCGGAATCGGATTCTGGGGGCGTAGCTTGAGAACCAGCTTTACTAATTGCTTCGGTGAATCTTGAAAGCGAGGCGATGACTTCCCGTCCATTGTGGGGTTGGTTTCCTAGTGGTGGTTCTTTCAAGATGTTTCTCCTGTGAGCATGAGTTGAAGCCTTGTATGTTTGCCCTCTCAGGCTGAAACTCTTGATGAGAGTGCTCCAATACAGGGCTGAAACTCTTGATGAGAGTGCTCCAATACCTCTGCTCACCAGTGGACCAAATCATGTAGTAGTATGTCTACTTGTAGTGAGCATGTTAAACTCTAGAAGTAGTACTAATTTAAGTTAAAAACTCTAGTGTTCTTTTTGAGTAATGCATGCTGTGCGATAGACACTGCATTGAAGCAGCTTCTGGTGATGGTGGTCAAAAAGAGACGAGCGGAGTTCAGCAACAGGAGTACTTTTCGTGGGGGCGCATAAACAAGTTCCTCGTGATGATTAGGCAAGATATGATTGTGAGGCTAGGCGCGGATCTTGGCGCCATCATCGCGAATCGCTTGGCACTTGTTGGAGAGGCTGACGGTGGGCCAGGGGGTTGTATCGGTTGGTGGGCCTGCTCCCCTGCAGCGAGACATCGCCGTCTGGTACGGCCCGCACGCACGCACTCACGGAGACCCAGATGCAGAGCCAGAGGCCCGTGTTGTGCCCGCCCACTTCCGCAGTGTACTGATGATGATTTCATAAAGCAAGATCGTATAGTATTAGTGACAATAGTGTTTTGACTATAATTTTTTTTAAACTCAAATTATGAAACGAACAGGGCCTTCTAAAATATAGAGAAAGAGATACTGAGCAGGCGGGCGCGCAGGCGATCAACACAGGTTGCTGCATTTGTTGCCGGCACATGATAGTGGGAATAGATTGATTGTGATTGCTTATGGCGGGGCTTTCGTTGGTGTCACATCAGCAAAATAGATGACATGACACATTAATTAATATGAAAGATGAGAAGTTTTTAAATGTGTGACACATTTTCATATACATGAAAGCTTATTGAAAGACCCATTGAGAATCAAACATTTCATCCTAACATGTTTTGGTCAATCCTAATACAAAAATTTAATGCTATATTTTGCTTATGAAACTATGAGATGAAATTATGCACTGAGAGAGGTCATTTTATTTATCATGTCAAAACTCTAAATCTGATATATCATTTTTAAAAAATGTAAAATAAAAGTATGCACTGAGACTGGTTTATTATGTTTTAAATGGCGATTTATTATGCTAGGGGTACCTATGAATGAGAGAGAGAGAAAGGGAATGGATGGTGGTGGGGTCAGGGTTGGAGGGCGGGAGAGGTAAGGCTGTCGGGGCACGGGGTCAACAGTTGCCGCGCCTTGTCGGCTTGTCCCCTCTCTCCTCTCTTTTCGTTTCCCTTTCTCGCCTGCTGCCTCTCTCACCATCGCTACACGCACACGCGCTCTGATCAATCCCGCATGACGTGCGGACCTTCGACATAAGGGGACAATTAGCATTCTTTTAGTAATACTATAACGCTGTAATTTACCTTTTCTGCTGTTCTACTTACTACATTCCCAAACACATTGAACAAAAGAGGCCAGACAAGACAAGGACAATGCATGCAAACAGGACGGTGCAGCCCACGGCCACTTTTCTCTCTTTTTCTCATGCAGCGCCCCATGCACTGCGCAAGGTCAACCATGTACTCGTGCTTTTCTGACGGTTGCTCTCAGGACTCCTGCTTGAAGGTTAGTTTTGGGAAATGTTTGTCAAAGGTTAGTTTTGGAAATTCTACTCCTATACTGGAGTACTACTTGATTCCGCTTGCTTTCAGGCCGATGCGATTTGGGCGGCCGCGCCGGCAATGTGATGGATACCGGTGCCGCTAGTACAGGTACGGGCCCTTTTCGTCATTTCGATATCGAGGACCTTGCTGCCTGCCTCGATCCTATACCACTTGTCTTCCTCAATCCTCACTCTCCTTCCAGGGCCGAGATCGAGAGATTAGAGAGAGACAGAGTGGCAGGTTAACCGGCTGGGTGGTCTTGGAATGCTTAATCTGCCTCGTTAATCTATCTATCTACGTAGCGTGCCAACAAGTTTCCTATGCTTTCCATCAAAAAACAATTTTCCTATGCTTTGGAGGGTTCTAAGGACATGTTTGTTTAGGCTTGAGCTTTTGAACTTTTAGAAAAACTGTGTTTGAGTAGCTGAAAAACTGTCTATTAGATTTTTAATATTAACTTTTGTAATATATATATATTAAGCTTTTCAGCATGCCAAAAGTCAGAAAAGTACCGCTTAGCAAGTTTTTCAGCTTTTAGTTCATTTCATCAGAAGTAAGCTTTTCAGCACTCTAAAAGCCAAATAAGAAGTTTGCTGAAAAGCTGAAACAAACAGGGCCTAAATGGCTTCTTAAGACTCAGGCCCTATTCGTTTTCTTTAGATCTAAATTTTAGAAGGCTCTAAACAAAGAAAATCTAGTACTAAATAAAGTCTAATGACAAAACTTTCTTACAGATGGATACATCTTTACGAGACGAATCTAATGAGTCTAATTAATCTATGTTTTGTTACAGTAATGCTACAGTAACCATCGTCTAATAACAGCTTAACTACCCTCGTTAGATTCGTCTTGCGAATTAGACCAGAGGTTCTGCAGTTAGTTTTGTAATTAAAATTTATTTAATACTCTTAAATAACAAAAAAAAATTTTAGACTCTTCTAAATTTTAGATCTCGTAAATCGAACACCCCCTCAGTCACAGAATCGAAAGGAGAGAAATGAAGAGAGAAGAGATCGTCCTGTATCTAGTAGACGTAACCATTCTATTGAGTATTGCAAATTCTTGTGATGATTTCTAGACGAGGTGAAAAATAAGACACGCTCTTACATGCAGTTGACCCGATGAGTCACTGGTTTTCAGTAGTTTTCCCACTTTAATTTCATACAAGACACGCTCACAAAAAAAATGTTACAAAACATATGTTTTCTACACGCTCTTCACCTTTCATGCAAAGTTGAAGAATACTGGTACTTCTGGCGAAGCTCCGTCCAAAACATATATTGTTTTCTGGTTATACACTGTAACGGCTACAGAAACACTATAGCAGCTGCAGAAAAAATAACTAAAATACTATAGCTATTATAAAAGAGTCGCTGCAAAGAAGCCAGGCGAACAGACCCTGTTCACCTGGCTTCTTTGCAGCCCTGTTCGTCTGGCTTCTTTGCAGCGGCTGTTTTGCAGCAGCTATAGTATTTCAGTTACTGTTCGCTTGGCTTTTTTGCAGCGGCTGTTTTGCAGCAGATACAGTATTTTAGTTATTTTTTCTGCAGCC
>LAPY01001620.1:31951-53197 GCA_000970635.1 Eragrostis tef
GGGTGGCGATCCACCAGTTCGCCGAGTGCATCACCTGCCACGCTTGGAGCCCCGACCAATCCAGTAACGCCCTCGCGCCTTCCCATCCCTCGCTCTAGATCTCACCCTTCGAAACGGTTCTGACTTCTGAATCGCTTCGCGGGCGTCAGGCCGGTGGGGTGATTTACTGGTTATTAGTGGTTCCGATTCGCCCGCGTGCAGCTCAGGATCAGATTCTAAGGTTAAAACGGGTTTAATCAGAATCTGGGCTATTTCGTCGATGTATTCTATCGGTTCTCCTATCGTTAATGCACTGTGTTCTGCTTGCCCTTGATGTCGTGGTGGATCGCTAGCATTTCGCATTTATGGGTTCTGTGGTTGATCACTAGCATTTCACATTTATGGATTGTGTGGTGCCATCGTGGTATAGGGGATACATGGCGTCATGCCTAGATATAGCTATAGGCTCAGAATGGGAAGCTTGTTGATATCGTAATCGAAGGGGGAGAAATCTAGAATTTCTGTGAATCCGTTTAACATTATATTGATATATGGTAGACTGCTAGCTCTTGTACTTTCGTAGACTGGTGCAGGTATGTACATCTACATGTGGTCCTGGCATGTTTTCAATATCGTTGTTGCTGCTAATAGATGAACATGTGGAATTATACAGAGCTATGCGTCATGTTTACTGAATGCCTAAATGTTCTTGAGGTGCTAAAGCTGCTTGAATTGGTTTGACAAGTAATAATATTGCCGCCTGTATTAGACTTTGATGATAATAGTTTGGAAAAAGACCTTTCACTATTAGTTGGTTTTGTGTGGTCTATGCTGTCTCTTAGTTCAAATATACACGGTGTAGGTGCCGCATCTGGTTTTTGAAGGCAAAAGTCCTAATGCAGTTTAAGAGACAGCATTCTTGCCTTATAACACTGCTAAATATATCCAACTTATTTTTTCATCTCCACTATTTTGTAATTGTCTTCAATTTGACTGGAAACTTTTCTCCTTTTCCAGTGATCGCCTTTTGTCCAAACAACAACGAGGTGCATATTTATAAATTTTTCACAGACAAGTGGGAGAAACTTCATGTTCTTTCAAAGGTAAATGTTCCTGTTTATGCGTCACAAGGAATTTTTCAGTGCTGCCTAATCTTATTCTATTTATTGTTCTATCTTGTAGCATGATCAAATAGTCTCTGGAATAGACTGGAGTAGATCATCCAATAAAATTGTAACGGTCTCACATGATAGAAACTCGTAAGCATGCAAACTCCAAATTCCTACGATGTGTTATGCTTCTTACTCCAACAGTGTATATGAGATGTGTTATGCTTCTTACTCCAACAGTGTATATGAGATATTACCCCCTTTCTCACATGCAGGTATGTTTGGACACAAGAAGGCTCCGACTGGGTTCCTACCCTTGTTATTCTCAAGCTAAATCGGGCAGCCTTATGTGTTCAATGGAGCCCAAAAGGTTAATGAACCTTCATTCTTTTGTTACAAATTGGAAAATTTCTCCTTGTGTTGTTGAAATGAGTATATTGCCCAAGTATACATCCTCTCCTATGTTTTTTGTGCCACAACATTAGACCTTTTGTCCTTTATCTGTTAGCAGCTTCTCTTTATCAGACTCCTTGATAGATGATGTCTAAGCAGTAACCATTAAACAGCTGACCATAGTTGACAGACTCCTTCATCACAATAGCAATTTTCTCAGGACTGATGCTAGCACATTATTGTTTAATCACAATATTTACTCAGATTGCTCAACCTTGATGGGATACTTTGTTGTCAAAAACTTAGTCGTCAATACTGTGCATGCCTTGTTGAAACTTGAAAGAATGAAATACTTATGAGCTAAACATACTTAGAAGCACTTTTGACTAGTAGGCTTTGTTTTTTATGTTCCTTTTTGCTGAATAGCTATGACCTGTTTTCTTAAATTTTATTTTGCATTGTATGCAGAAAATAAATTTGCTGTTGGTAGTGGTGCTAAGTCTGTGTGCGTTTGCTACTATGAACAAGAAAACAATTGGTATGTATTCTTGGCCCTTTCATCAGTTGACTATCATTTTGCATGCGACCTTTTATCTAGTAGTTGTGTTGAATAGTGCAATTGGTGAGCCGTTGACAATTGACATGCTTTATACTGATTTGGTTCTCGCAAATTATCAAGATTGATGTGACACTTTGGATATGCGTCTTTAACTATCGACATCCTGCACTGTGCTACAGGTGGATTAGCAAGGTTATTAGGAAGAGACATGAATCTTCTGTCACTAGTCTCGCATGGCATCCAAACAATGTGAGTGTACTTGTGTCTATTTATGACTTGTTCTCATTGTGATTGTGTTCGTGTATGCTGTATGTCAAAGATGTATACCCGCTGTTTATATCATAAATGAAAATTGTTGGAAAACTTGTTACAGTTAGATTTCTGTATTAATGTCACTGTAGGATTTGGTATTTTTATTTAGATGCAGCATACATTCATTGAATGTAATGTTGGTTTGCTCTTGTATTTTTTCAGATATATCTCGCAACAACATCTACTGACGGTAAATGCAGAGTGTTCTCTACATTCATTAAGGGTGTGGATACAAGGTGATACATCTTCTTAAAGCTTCTAGAGATCTTGGATCTTTAAAATGCTTTGTTTGTCTCATGTTTTTTTTAACCTCGGACCAGGGGATCACAATCGAGCGCTGCAACCGATTCAAAATTTGGAGAGGTATTATACCATCTTTTGAAATAATTTCTCTGGTTTCCCCTGTTGCAATGTTCAAGTGTTGCATTTATTTGTTGAATACTTGCATCACTGACTAGGTTAATGACATGCAATGAGTAACTGAACATCTATAACTTTTGCCGACAGTAACAAGCTTTTCAAGTCTACGAACCATTTATGCACCCCACCTACTGTTGCAAAGTAACATTGCACCTGTTTATGTATACGACTAACTTTTAAATGTTGGATTATGTTATGTGAAATGTTTGCTCAAATCTGTTCACTCGTCGTATGCTTAGGGCAAATCATGAATGTTTTATGATGAGATTGTGCTGCGTATTTGATCTATTTCTTATTCGGGTGGAAATGTTCACCTTGTAACATTTGCTCTTGTTTGAACGCAGCAAATTGCTCAGCTTGATCTATCATCTACCTGGGCGTTTGGTGTAAGATGGTCACCTAGCGGAAAAATATTGGCCTATGCAGGTCCTTGCTCCTAGACTACTTTCCTGTTCTTATGAGTTCCTCAAATCTGCAATTTATTCAGCGGAATCTTCATTATTTTTCACCACTCTGCTCGACATGCATAACACTGTTTGATATTTGATTTGCCAGGACACAATTCCATGATCTATTTCATTGATGATGTTGAAACGTCTCCTGCTGCTCAAAATTTGGCGCTGCGTGATCTGCCTCTCCGTGATGTGGGTCAGCATTTTCTCTTCTGCTACTATTTTGTCTGCATGCGATAATTTCTTAGTTCCATTATATTGAGGGAAGTCTTCAAATTTCAGGTTCTTTTTGTCTCTGAGCGCGTGTTGATTGGTGTTGGATTTGACTGCAATCCAATGATCTTCGCTGCAGATGAGACTGGACTTTGGTAAGCTAAGATGCATATACCAGCTCCTTTATTAGATTTTTTTTTTCTTCTGGTGCATTGAACTGGGTCATGGCTACCTATTGAAACATGTAAAACTACTGCAACGCTGTAAACCTTAAATTTCTTTTAATCTCGCTTTAAATATTCCATTGATCGATGTTTCAAAAGAAAACAATTTGATGGAAGCTAGTAATTCTAACCCTTAGGCATGAATCATGATAGGTGATCCTACGCAGTTTATCCATCATTTTTATCTCATCTATGCATACTTTTGGCTTGTAGGAGTTTTGTGAGATTCTTGGATGAAAGGAAAGCTGCTCCATCTGCTTCAAAAGCCTCACAGGTCTCACCCTTTCTTCATCCTTCCTTATTTGTTTGTGTCAACGAAAGCTTATGCATGCCATACCTAGCTGTCATTCTGCCATGATGCTTTGCATTGTCCCAAATAATTCAGCCCTGAATGGCTTAACGAACTGAGGTAGCTCAGTTCCTCACTGGTTGGGAATTATATCTTTCAAGGAAGTAGGAACTATCTGGCACATTAAGGCTCGTCTTTGTCTAATTCTAATATTGTTGCATTATGTCGATATGAGTACAAATAGATTGTCACATAGGCTTTTTTTTTTTAATCTTCTTGTATGTTAGAGGTAAATAATTTGGTCCCTGAAGTTTCACAATGCTATATTTGTGTATTGAGCCTGTTAGTTGCTGTTTAATTTGCAGTCAGACATGTAGAATAATTATTTAATGCTAGACTACTGCAATTTGATGTCTGGATAGATGCAAAAGTTCTAGAGTCTAGGCACTGTATGTAAGTTGAAAATACGGCTGGAGCATTTATCATTGGCCACTGTTGGTTGAGTCGAAGAACTCACCAATAGCTGATGCACAGAAAGTAACGGATAAAAAAAATATTTCAGCTATCCGAAGCCCTTGGGAAGCTATATGGTCAATCAAAGCAAGGAACGAGCAGTGACACTGTTGAACCGTCAAAACCTCGCGGTGGTGCTCACGAGAACTGCATAACGTATGCCCTTTTCCTTTTTTATACATTTCTTATGGCATGCCGATCCTTGATATGGACTAATATTTTGTTTATCTTCAGTTGCATCATACCCATAAGAAAAGGAAGCGATAGTACTACCAAACGATTCAGCACTTCAGGTTTTTCATCTATAGATCTAAAGTTATTCTATTCTTGCAGTTCTTTGTTCTGACATGTTTTGACTTTTGACATTCCCACATGATTGTAGGGTTGGATGGTAAAATTGTGGTATGGGATTTGGAAAATCATATCAACTTTGGAAAATAGGTCATTGAAGGTTTTATACCAATCAAATTGAATGAACTTCTGTCATTACGCATGGGATCATTATTGGCAGCGGGCTCTGCAGGTTTTCAAGATCCGGGGCCAGCCAGGTAGACTGCTTATTTCGTTGTACCTGTACACAAACCATTTCTTTAGGCGTAGGGACTGTTGGCATCCATCAGTTGGGTTCATTTTTGGGAGTAATTTGGTCTTTTCATATTCATATTGTGTATCACCTGTATAATTTTTAGCTAGGTAGGCGATGGCATAATTCGACATTTTCCAGTGTTTTGCAGCAACCTTTGTAAGATAACCACACATGGAATTCATCCTAATGCTTTACTGGTACTTGTGGACATTTTGTTTGTTCTGCTAAGTCAGACTTTTAACTCGTTGGAACCTGCAGAATCGAAAGACTCGCCTGACGATTGAAATCTGTGAACACGTATATGTGTAATCTACAGTATGAGGGGCCTGAAATCAGGTCGTGCTGATATGTGGCCTGTGGGGACCTGTCCTGTTTGTGGATCCCCACACGCTAATCCTGCTTTGCTCTATAATGTGAGACATTCCACCAGGTCGTCTAGGTTTGGCTGTATGTGCATGAGGTGCGGTAATGGCTGTGTTCACTTTGCTTTGGTCCTAAGGGTAGACCAAATCCAGCGACTAGCAATAGTACCTGCTGTTTCCTGGTCGACATACAAGATGTGAACTGATGGATAGGATGTAGCTTGTGGTTGTCATGCCCGACGTCACAATCTTCAATCCTTAATAGGAGCATTTCTGTCGTAATTTTTTGCCGTTGAAACAAGTGCGTGGCTGGTATCTGTTGCATAACTATGCATGTCATGGATAAGCCCGAAATGTAGAAATGGTGGACTCACTGTGATTTCTTTTCCCTTTTCAATAGGTGTTACAGAGGCCAATGCATCAACTAACCATCATTCATTTTCATGTAATAGAACGTGATACGTACACCAATCACTAATAAGTGATCTGGGCTAGATTGGGCTCCCGAATCCGAAGCCCCAGGAGCAGCCGGTGGAAGCAGCAGCGTGGGGGTGAGTTTCCCTTGCGCTCCACCTCCTGACGAGGTCCTTGTACTCTTCCTCCTCGACGATGGCGGCGCCGACCTTGCTCTTCCAGGCCTGCTCTGCCTTGGCCAGCTCCATCTCGGCGTCCTTGATAAGCGAGTCCAGGTCCAAGCCCAGGTCCAGCCCGATGTCCAGGCTCACGCTGAGCCCCTTCTCGATCTCCTTGCTCGTGGTCCAGTACTTGTCCTCCAGCATCGCCAGGAACTCGTCCTCCACCTTGTCCACGTCGAACGCCGACGCCTCCTCCGACAGCTCCATGAAGAGGCAAGGCTTCTCGGCGATGTCGTCCTCCACGGATTCAGGCAGCGGCCGCCTCGACCGGGAAGAGATGGTGCCCTTCTCCATGGTGATGAACCCCGCGCCTTCCTCGTCCACGTCCTCGGCGACGCGGAAGGCTCCGGTTCCGCCGGCGCCGGCGCCATCCATCTCGGCCACCGAGTTCTCGATCGTGATGAAGCCGCCCCGGTCCGAGCGCACTGACGTCGCACGACGCGCCGAGCCGGACGCCGCCGCCACCTGCCGGTTGCGAAGGCAGCTTAGGTCCGGCAGGCAGGACGCATAGGCGCCCTGCTTGCCCTTGTTCTTCTTCTTGTTGTCTCGTGCATGACCTGCACGCCCTGCCCACGCATATTCTTCTAGTTACGATCACGTTATCATGTAATGATGGGTCACAAAACATTAATACGGTTTCTTTTCTTCTGTAGCAATGGAACAACCGTCAATTACCAAATAACCAGCCACAATTCTTAATTATATCTAGCAAATTTAAATAGCTATACGGGGTTCGTGAACATTCGCATAGCGAAAGGTCAGTGAAACTTTGATCTTGATTGTCTTTAGGTTCGGTTGAAACGGTAGCTGTCATTGTAAGAATGCATATATGATGCGAATGCGAAAAGCATATGTTGTTGATGATGGCGTACCGTTGGGCCCATGGTTCTCGTCGTGCTCCAACACTCTACAGTAGATGCTGACGGTGAGCACTGCTCCGGCGGCCGCCCCGCCGAGCGGGAAGCTGATCGTCTTGCCGCCGGACTTTGCCGCCGAACTTGGGGTTGGCGCTCTCCGCCGCGGCGACCTCGGTGAGGTCGACGGGGAACGCGCCGAGGTTGCCGTCGGCGTCCGTGTCCAGCAGCGCCGCCCACACCGTGAAGTTGCGCAGCGTGGCGCCGCCGGCGCTGAAGTAGTGCAGGAACACCTCGTCGAACGCGGCGGCGCCGCGCGCCACCCTCGCCGGCGCCGTGTGCTCCCCCTCGCCGCCCTTGCTCCGCCACCCCACCACCACGCCGTGCCCCTCCACCACGCACCGCGCTCGCCGCGGGAGCAGGCCCAGCAGCTTGCACTTCCACTGCCCCAGCACGCCGGAGCCCTCGCCTTCCGGTGAGCCCCTCGCCATGTGCAAGAGGTTGAGCTCCTCCACCCCAAGTGAGGAGGTGACACGGTGATGGTTCTGTGGCTTGCCTACCATCTTCTTGGCACGCTAGCTCCTCACTTTACTATACTAGTGGAGAGGAGCTTATTAGCTAGGTGTGCATATATGAGTGTAGAGAGAGTGTAATTAGGTGTAAAGACGAGACGAATATATATACAGATGAAAGTACAAGTATGGTGATGATTTGGGTAGCATGGCATGTCTCACCATGTGGCCGAAGGGTGGTGTGGAAGAGCCGGAAAGGGAGGGCTGCCCTAATGGGGAAAGGGGGGACCCCGGCTAGGGCTCTGCGACATTCTTTGGCTCTCATGTTTTACCACAAACAAGAGGGGGCTAATGAGGACCACCAAGCTTAAGCTTCACAATGAAGGCACGTTAACTTGCGAGGGAAAAGAGAGCCTCTTGTGGATCTCTTTCGTGACATTGCAAGTCGGGCTCTTTGATCGGTCAGTACAGAGGCGATTAAGCTTAGTTAGAATGAGTAAGCAACAAACAACATGCTGAAATTATATATTTTATCCACATATCTGATCATAACAGCGGTGGCTGATGATACGGATTTTTGTGGATTTGCTCAACTGAAACTGCAGTGCATTCACTATACGTATCCATCAACAGCTCCTGATAGGCGACCGCTTCATCCAGAGAAATCATATTTATTGATGTAGATTTCTCTATCAAAAGTTTGTTTTGTAAAGAAGCTAGCTACTGCCGCGCTTTTGCACTGCAAAGATATGTAACTATTTTTGAAAATAAAGAAAGGCAGTTTAGTTGATACATAGAGATCATCATAACACAAGCAGAGAGGCCAACTAGTTTGGGTTGTGAGATCTAAACCACTCTGTCTGAAGGGAACACACTGCATGTGCCATGCAGAAAGTGAGGGAGATTAGCACAAGAACTACGCACAAATAATTCTAAAAAATATGTATGTGGTCCTAACCCGTTGGTGATGGTGAGTAATTAGCTGCTTATTAGTTTAATCACCACGCTTACATGACAATTGACAGCTGTCACAATGGCCAAGGCCAGGGGTGCATTTCTTTTTCGGCCAGGGACCAACAAAGTACAGACTTGCCGCCTCCAAGCATAGCTACAGCCCTAGCTTGATGGGTCATCCAACTCCATCCTTGGACTTAGCTAATTCTTTCCTCTTCTCGTGTACCTGCCTTCCGCTCGTTTCTGCTTGATTTGATGTTTTCAAATGGGTTAATATTGGGGTCCAGTTCTAGGGAGGATTACAAGATTTGATATATCAACTATTTGCATGTACACCTGTCTTGAGGTGAGGGTAGCTAGCTAGGTACACTCAAACCAATGTTTTGACTTGGTGTGAGTGTAGAATTATTAGCAAGTAAAACTATCCACACCGTAGTGAAATGTAGGAAATTTCCTAAATTTGCGACCATCTGTATGCGTATGGTGACCTGGACAAGTTAGAGCATATACGGAGTACTTAGGTTGAGGGTGATCACAATTGTGATTCGACACTAGGTGTACTCTATCTAACAATTGTGTCTTGGAGCTTATTGGGAAATTTAGGGATGAAGTACTCCCTCTATCAATAAATACATGACTTCCTAGATTTGGTCAAAGCTAGTTTTTAAAATTTTGATTTTCAATAGTAAACATTTTTTTTGTAAAGATCAATAATAACAACATAAAAGTAATATTACTACATCGTGAAACTATCATAATGTATAACTACCTTATACTTGTGAAGTTATTTTTATTGAAGTAAAAAAAACTGACTTTGGTCAAACCCAGAAAGAAAGGAGCTATTCTCAGTAACAACAATCATATCAATTTTGTCACGTGCTCCAAGTGGAGGTCTTTGGTTTGCGCGATTGTTTCTAATGCGGCATAGTATATGTACTTTGAACTCAAAAGACATCTGAATGCGATGGCTTTACTCCTCAAAAAGCAGAGCATACGTTTCCCGATATAGGAAGGCGCATATATGTACTTTGGCATTCGGCAAAGAGCACGTAGTACAACAGCTGCTCCTCGAGTTCCTGTGGCACGATGGATTTTGACAAGACGTTTACATTTTGATCAATCTTCCTTTTTAAGGGAATTGTACCCAAGTGTCAGGCTTCGTTATCCGTGTTTGCACTCTACTAGCCGTGATCGACATCGCCCAATCAAACCTCAACCACATGAGGCTTGTGCCCTCATGGTACATGCCTAATCCTTTAAAGAATCTAAATGATCATTCTGGCCTTTCAGAGTTATGCCTGGACACATGCACTCAACTGATTTTTTTTTTCCTCTTGCGGAGAATGTGAGATTCGTGCATGATCTATTATTAAGCAATGACTGAATCAAGAGAAAGCAGCGCATACGCATCACTTAAATGTATAAAGTAGTGTAAAGCTACCGAGCATGAATAATATGGATGTGCATATACTTCAAAATGCCATAATACATTCAAAATGACGGGCCTCTAAGCAGGCCGAAGCCACATACATACATCATTGCGATTTGCAGAGAGACAAAGAGCTTCATCGATGCCCTAGTTTCCACTTTCCAGCGTGATTTGGTCACATAAATCGTCTCAAACGACTGCACTTGCTGCAACCAGCCTACCTTGATCATCGCTTAATCTCTTAGCCCGTCACTCAATTACCTTCCAATTTGGAAAGTGGGGGCCTATCCCAAGCCCAGGCCCAGGCCAGCACACAGAATTGGATGGGGCAACCTGTCTATCTTTAAGAATCCGGCCCACGTAAGAATCGGGGTAACGCCCAGGACACCTTCTTCTTCTTCTTCTTCTTCTTCTTCTTCTTCTTCTTCTTCTTCTTCTTCTTCTTCTTCTTCTTCTTCTTCTTCTTCTTCTTCTTCTTCTTCTTCTTCTTCTTCTTCTTCTTCTTCTTCTTCTTCTTCTTCTTCTTCTTCTTCTTCTTCTTCTTCTTCTTCTTCTTCTTCTTCTTCTTCTTCTTCTTCTTCTTCTTCTTCTTCTTCTTCTTCTTCTTCTTCTTCTTCTTCTTCTTCTTCTTCTTCTTCTTCTTCTTCTTCTTCTTCTTCTTCTTCTTCTTCTTCTTCTTCTTCTTCTTCTTCTTCTTCTTCTTTTTTAGATGAACGCCCAGGACCCTAGACGAATTGGCACGACTCGTCCGCTGACCCTTCTGTAACAACAACTCAAACAGCTAGTAAGGGCACGTGTCCACGTGCCACTGGGTGCTCAGCACTCAGCTCAGCTGGATATCAGTGATCAGTCACAAGATTGCCCACACGACATTACCACTTTACCAGGAACTCAAATTCCTAGATGCACTTACAGATCACTGATATGACATTTTAGGGAGGCTATGATCTAATGATCAGAAAACCTGATGCAATTGCCATTGTTCACCAACTAGACATCAAACAATACAAGCCTGACATACGGAAATAATGATACGGGCCCATGTTAACCATGGGCGATCAGCTGTCTGACACCGTCTCTTCAGATGACGCGCCGGTGTCGCTCGCTGTGCCACCATTTGGTCCTGCAATAGCTGCAGCCCCCTGGTTGAGATCCAGGGCATCACCGGTCCGGAAGAGCCTCTTGCTCAACGAGCGCCAGTCCGTGCTCCTCCGCATGGTACGCTTCAGCGAAGCATCAGGGGGGACATGGGGCTTCATCTCGTTGGCGAAGAGAGAAGCGCCTCTCAGGCTATCACTCAATGGATCTGCCTCAGAAAGCCCTGGTGGTGGTGCAATGCTTGGCCACATCTCGGGGTTGACTCTGCTTGTACCGGTCTCGGCATCCTTTGTCAGCCATTGGGGAAGATCGTTGTTCATCGGTTGTTGGTTGACGACAGGAAGGACCTGAGGCAACCTCCCTAATGGTTCTTGGAACCAAGACACTTTGTTGTAGTGTGACTTGTGAAACTTGGATGCCCTCCTGCGTCTGCCGGCAGTTCTTCCATACAATGAAGAAGCCCCAGGGAAGCCTCCCAGGGACAGATTTCTTGGCGCACGATCGATTCCGTGAAGGTTTAACATGCCCAAACTTGACAAGTGATGCTCGCCTCTGCCTGGACCATGAGCATTCTGAAGGTAGACATCACCTAATGAAAGATCCGTTTGAGCTGCAAGAAACAGTGACTTTGAGCATCCAGAGCATGAACCCCGTCCTAGATAATCTTCAGCTATATGTGGGGGTGGTACAGGAACCACACCAGACGTTCTGATAGATTGAAGGAAATCTGTACCCAGAAGTTTCTTTTGCTCCTTGTCCCATTGCTTAGCAAGATCATCAGGCATTCTTGAGTTTGAAAAACGTAGACGTGTATCCCTCAACATGGCATTCCAATTATTTACGCCATACCTCCTAACTCCAATCCAAAGAAAATCTAACTCTTCTTCTGACCATGGAGCCGAGTGCCTTTTGTAGGAGTATGTACCGAGCTTTTCTGTCAGCTTATGGGACATGCTGGAGGTCCCTCCAAGAGAAAACTTATTGCTCCTCCGGGATGACACATTACCATCCCGATAACTGTCCAAGCTGAGGTCTAGACTGAACTCAGGAACCTTATCCATTATTCTGAACTTTAGTTCTGAAGGCAAGCTCATTGGTGCCTTGAAAGTCCCAGTCCCAGTGTTCCATCGCGGAGTCAGGTCAAAGAAATTTGAGTAAGAGGTAGGCATGGTTGAACTTCCTTCATGCTGCTGCTGCTTACCATAAGTAACATCTTTCTCCTTGGTAAAAAACATCCTTTCAATAGGCTGCGACATATGCTTTTGAGCATCACCAATTTGATCCTGTAAGCACTAAAAAAATGTCACACCAGAGGGACAAACGTATGCATTTGAAGATATTTATGTAATTACAGTATGATGTATGAGAAGAATAAAACATCATATGAAGCTTAATGGCCATGGACTGTATTTCGCTTCCAACAAATGGTCATGAGAAAAGAAAAATGAAAAGCTGCAGACCTATACACGGCACAAAATAAAATGCAGTTTGCAAACCACCCACCCTACACTTAATGGAACAATAAAAACATACATTGGATATATGGAAATATATTATACAAATAAATCAGTTTACATCACCAAGAAAATAATTCTCATGTAATGGGCAGAAAATGGGGATCTTGGACGAATTCTAAACTGTCATGGAAATACTTCATAAAAAGGCCAAGTCTATCCTTACCTGATCTGGGAGCCATTGAATGGATGAATCATCCATACGGAGAGAAGGTTCCTCTTGTCGCAATTCGGCGCAGTTCAGATCGATCTTCCCAGAAGAAAATCTACTTTTATTTTTGTTCCAAACCCCTTGATCACGATATTCTGAATTTTCCAGTTCTTTGCCTTTGTCATCACTATCATCATCCAAAACAATAACTGGAACATTTTTTGTTGAACCTTGAGATTCTAGATGATCTTCTGGCACAGATTTATTCGTTGGTTTCAACAAACTGACATTTATTTCTTGTATTGGTGACTGTAGCGAACTAGTTTGCCCATTAGCATGTCCCTCCCCCTTCGCATCAATAACTTCTGGCAATTCAGTAGTGCCTGGTGGTGTTTTGCTCAAGTTCTCCACTCTTGCATCTTTCTCGATCCCATGCACGCCAGTGAACTTTGACACTGGTGTACCATTGAGTTCCAGCTGGTTTACAACTTCAGCAATCTGTGAGGGAAACACATGCTGAACCGAGGAGTTTACGACGTGCAAACTACAAAAGGAACATTGAATAAATTTCTTTTGCAGTTATTAATGAACTAGTTTCAATCAACTGATAATATCACTCAGATCAGAGTATTAACAAATACATGTAATGGCACCTACCTTTCTTGTTCATGGGAGTGTTCAGTTTGTATAGGCAGTCCACTACTTCCCACCATAGCTTTCTGTACATGAAAACCTTTCGTCAGTTTAAACTCTAGCTTCCATTAGCCATATAAAATTGTCTTGAGGATAACGGTATTGTCAATACAAACAGTACAGAAGACGCATATATAGTTACATAAAAGTGATTTTTTAAAAGGAAACTATAAAAAAGGAAGAAAAAAAAGAAATCTTTAAGATGGCTGCAAAAAGAAGACAAACCCTTACTGATTTCTAGATATAAGGTGCATGATGCAAGATATGTAGGTGACTTAAGCAACACAAATATAGCGTTACTAATATCATATCAAAATTTATGTTGTGATTCCAAGAGGTGTGCAACTGGGATAGTAAGATTTCTGATGCACTAGAATGACGAAAAACAGTACACATCACTTGACTGTAATGCCTTTTTGCTTATTCTCTAATCTGATAAAGATTTATAAGTAGTTCTAACTTCTAAAAGAAAGAAAGTAGAGTTAATAAGCGAAACATGATTCATACATGGGAAATTTTGAAAGCCTTTAACAAATACAGTATTTCTGGACAAAGACACACAATCACCTAGATGAAAGAAGCTGGTTTAGCCGCAACTAGTATATGAGATCCTAAGTGTGTCTTATAACCTGCTCTTTGGCACCTCTTGTAGTGAAATAATTTGGATAGAAGTAACTTCCATGACTTGCTCTATGGTGAGTATATTTGCAATGTATTAGTGCATTTCAAAGAAGTGTGTAAGATCCTATACGCACCAATATATTAGCTTATATTACAGATTGCCAAGCCTGGTACATTGATTTGTTGTTGTGCATAAATTGTCAAATTATGTCAATATTAAAAATAAAAAAAGAACTTTTTAAAAAGTCAGAATAGATGGACCGACATAGGAGGAACTAGGTGTTTTTTAGTTAAAAAGAAACCCCTTAAAAAACAAATAAGTAAGGACAGACCTAATGTGTTGCTAACACAATTACTATCCAGTCAATTAAAATAACATTGGCCAGATTAAATCAAATTAAAAAACCCCAAACAAAAGTTAAAGAAGTTTATAAAACTAGCTGCTCCAAATAATCATAGAGATGTATGATGAGATGAGAGGAAAACATACCTTAGGCTCAATATCAGAAGATTCCCCATCTGCATTTTTGAGCAAATGTGTAGCACCCGGTGGCGATCCTAGTGGGCTGCATGTCAGTATTGAGCACTGCTTGTTGTCTGGTGAACAATCTTCCTCTGCTAGTTCACCAGAACTCTTTTTCTTTTTAACTCGCCTACGAAAGGTAAGCAGAGGACTAAATCTATTCTTACATTGATCAGATATTGGAGGATTTTTCAGTGCTTGATGGTAATTGATTTCCACAAGGGCAGAGGTGTTAGAATCTTCTGTACGATTAGTCATCATGTCAATATGCATGGGATCGCACACAGAACTTGAAACAGGAATTGGACTATTTGTGTCAATGGTGCATAATTTATCGCTCCGTGCTTCAGCAGTTGGGAGAATCGCAGCACAGAAAATCTCAGTCTGTTCTTTCTGCAGTAATGATCCACATAACTGAAGTTTGTTTTCTCCTTCATCTGATTTGTGTGTGCCAATAGCTAGTTCTTTAATGTTTTGTGGTGCTGACGTGCAAACACCATGTTGCTCTGTAGAAGTAGGCTGCCAAATTTTTTGAAGGAGAAAAGGTATCAGATGATAAGAAGGATGGAAAAAAATGTATAGGACACTTGCTATATAGCCAGTTGTCTTTTAGTCACATAATATAGTCTTCAAAACAAATGCATATATCAAAGTCTTGTCAGATGATATCCAAATTTTAAGAAAACGTTTTCAAAGTACAAAACAGTCATTCATGGAGACATTTGGCTATAGATACCTTTATATGCAAAAATATATATATTGCAGAGTAAGCTCAATGCTTGAAAAAAATCAAAACTATTCCTATGCCCTCTTTAGGAATATGGAAACAACAGTAACAGCAGCAATAACATAGGCAACCACATGAGTCAGAAATGGCATCAAATAACATCAATAGGGATGGAAATAAGGCAAGATTCCTCACAAAATTATCTTCGTCTTCCACATAATTCTCAACATTCGCCTCATACTTAGAGGGTAAACTGTTGGCAACTAAATTATTGGAAGCGGCAGAAGATGAATCATGAGCTGTTTCATCAGCTATATTGCGATGTGAGGTAACACGCTTCCTTTTGTAGGATATCATGACCTTCGAGCTCATTCTGAAAAGCGACAATGTAACCCAAGGTAAAGCTTGCCAACCATATCAGATGCGTTCACCTTCCCTGACTGCAAAAGAGACGAGTGATATGCAATAAGTAAAATTTCGGGCAGTGATAATCATGTGTTGAGAAAATATGTAAAACGTAGGATACAAAATCATAAGGCAAGTGAGATCATTGACAAGAAATTAACATGACTATTATCCACATCTACATCATTCTCCCATACAGATTAGTGAGACAACAAGTTCATAGACTCTAGCCTACGTTTAGCTCACATTTAGACAATCCTAGAGAGCCACCAGTTAGACAATGATAATAGGATTACTCTCAAGTGCAAGTATAAACAAGAAGCAACATTTATTTTTTTATTTATTTTTTATTTTTGTCTCAGCAGCTGGTTCTCTCAATCAATTGATTGAACCTGAGCCAATGACCAATATCTTCCTCTTAAACACAGACCATTGCTTTAGGAGGAAGATGGTAATATATGTTAAATATGGGAGATTTTTGTCCCCATTTTTTTGTAAACTAACTAATCACTCATTGATGAAGAGGTATAATTTGTTAGCTCAAATGGACATGGAATTTCACCCTAGCTCATTACTCTGGCACTTACAAAAAGATGAATACATTTTTTTGGGGAAAATAAACAGCATCGCCCTTATGGTTGAATCTCGATTGGTGCTGAAGTTCATGTGCAAGAACTGAGATACAGCAGACTGACATGCTGGCGAAGAAGCTAATCGAGTCATTGTTTTGGATTGATTAGTAGATTAGCACGCAGCAAACAAATCCACAACTAACAGAAACGTAGGTACCCCAGGCCAAGAACAAAAAGAACTCGCAGAACAAACAGTCTGTGCAAGCAATGGTAGTCACAAAACTAAGAAAGAACTAATGGTCCAGTACAGGCAGAGAGGGAATGAGGATGGATGGCGACGCCTCACGATGAGAGGGGAAGATAATATCCCCGGCGGTAGGAGGCCTGGGTTGTTGCCTAACGTTCGCCGGCAGCGAGGCCGCCGATGGCGATGAACGGCGAAATTTGGGGGGGCGCGGAGGAATCGAATGGGAGCGAAGAATTGAGGGGCGCGAGAGGAGGAAGAAGAAGGCGCCTTTTTCGCAGAAAAGCGAAAGGCAAGGCTGTCTCTTTCTCTCCTCCTTCCAAGAAATAAACTCACCAAACCCAACACAGTAGCTATCAAATATTTATGAGATACCTGCAAATCAATCCAAAAATCTCTAGGATGATGAAACCATTACCGTTATTTCGATCGAGCAGCAGCCGGGATTTAATCGGGTGATCTGGAGAAGAATGAATGTGGGATGGAAAGGGACAAGAAACTTCTGTTACGTAGTTCCCCTGACCTGACCCTTTTCAGAGGCGAGACAGAGAGAGGTGAGGTTGCAGCAGTGCGTCACTAATTTATTCATTTATGACTCAGGTGGACGGAAATGCCCCTATCACTACGTAGGTGGATGCGGAATTTCCGAAGGGTAACTTGGGAAAGTGAAAAAGCAAGAGTTGAGGGAGCGGTTTGTTTCTGCTTCGCGGGGAATGTTTTCGTTGGCGCCGCTAGATTTCCAAGCTACCAAATCCAGGAGAGCACTATCGTGCTCTCGGTACAGCTCTCCAAGCAAATCCTACATTTCTTTGCTCTCACAAGCAAAGAATATTAAAACAGTCAACAGCCATTTTCAAGAGTCATTCCTCATTCCGACGCTACAGTTTACACAGGTGCGACCACTCAAAATCGAGGACCAATGCACGACTCTTTTACAAAAAATACTCCACAGAAAGCTATCTAGGGTGTTCGAACTTGCGACGCTGTCGCGCTCCAGTATGACCTGCAATTTAGGGTGTCCCTTTCCCAGGTACTTGAGGAAATGCTCCTACATCACATAATCAGTCAGAGTTATGAGGCCAAGAACATCTATCTATCTGATGTCAAAACGAGGGATCCTACTCACCCGCCCCTTTGCCTTGAAGTAGGAAGCGGCATCAGGATACCCTCGCATAGCGTAGAAGTTATCGTCGTTCTCAACCTTCTTCATCCTTGATCCGTCCAACTCGCTAGGGCCGCCGCCGGTTGGAGAGACTGGGGTTTCCATGCCGCCGGCGGTGGCGGCGCTCAAATTTTGCTGGATGAAGCTCACAGCAAATTTGGCAAAATCAAGACTCCGGGGCCGCCCGATCCTGGCCATCCAGTCGACACCGTATAATCATTTTTTTACACAAGCGAAACTCACCAACAGAAATTCAAGTAACAGCAGTTGCCGCTAGTCAATACATACTAGATGAGGCAATGCGCCATCGTTCATTCGATCGTGCGTGACTACGATCCAGGCACACGGCATTAACAAAAGAATTGTATACTAGTACATTAGTTAGGGAAATAACCCAGATATCAATAGCATTGTGAATGGTCCAGAAACAACAGAATGTTTGGGAGAAGTCACAGAACAACATCTGCTATATGGAACTTTTCTTTTTTTCCTTCTCTGTTGATTTACAGTATATAATTTACACAATCTATAACTGGGGAGAGGCTACTAACATTGCCTCTCCCTCTATTTACCACCCTTGGGTAAAGACTGATTTCAAATTTTCCTACAAAGAATGATTTTGTCCCGCATTAAAAGATACGGCCTTTTTCTATTGAAGGGGGGAATCCTATCCCAGCCCTAACGAATACCTATACTGATTTTACAAAAACTAGCTTCAAAGAGAAGAGAACCAAAAAAGGCACATTTGGGATAGAAAGGATCAAAGAAATTTACAACAAATCAAGAAATGATCTGACAAGACATCTAGCAATATAAAGCTCGAGACTTAGCAGCCCTAATCCTGTAAAAACTGGAAGGCAGGGTTCTCGAGTAGCTCCTCGGCTGGTTTGACATCCGAGAAGTCCTTCTCATGTATTGAGTTGGTGATATCATCCACCGAGAACGGGATGCTGCATTGCCAAAAAGGTAGATTTATAATGTAATGTTGTCCAGAACCATCCAAGCAATATAATATACTGACTGCTAAATAATAGGTTACTTTAACGTTACCTTGAATTATCATCCAACAAAAATGAACTGCTTTCAGCATTATTAGAATCCTCTGTCATTAGCACGCGCATGTTACTAAGAACCTGAAAAATTAGAGAGGCCAGTTATTTCTCCATATAGCTGTAAAAAGAATATGTAACAAAACTTATTGAAAACACAATTAACAGTGAGGAAAGAACATCATATAGCAATTCCAGGCAACTCAAGAATCACAAACTTCAGACTTTACACACACAATGAAAATATTCTCAACAAATAGAATTGCATAATGGTGAATATCTTAAGAAATAGAACTCACATCTGATGAGACACTTTGGGTATTATACTTGTCATCCCAGTATTGTGTACAAATTCTGTACAATTGTTGAACACTCAAGACCTATAAACACAAGCAATTGGACATGTATTAGAACAAAGAACAAAGTGAATGAAAGTAGAAACATGAAAACAACAAAAAGATTCAACAATGAAAAGTAGGTTCACAATACTGAGATTTTACCGGGCATAGGTCATTGACTATCTCATCATACGATATTCTGAATTTTTGGAATATAACCTGAAAAGAGTGGTGCAATGCATTAGTTTGTGCAAGTTTGACATAAAACAAGAGTTCAAATTGAAGATCAAACACCAGAAATTGTTGAAACCATCCAACTTATGAAGCTTATTGGATCAATCAAAGATAAATAATTGTAAAAGTATACGCTCTATGATGCCACTAAGACAAATACTACAAACAGGGATATCACAGTTATACAAGAGTGTTGATGCACAAATCTGTGAACTTTGGCATAATAGATCATACCAAAAAGCCAACGGCCTGTCTGATATGCTTTAGCTCGTCCCATGATGATGCTGCATACTGTAATCACAAACTTTTGAGTAATGAATCAATAAAGGAAACCAATCTAGCATTTACAGTATATAAATCACCTCAGCTGTTGCCTTTGCACACCATAACTCCAACTCAGCTAGACCAGATTTGACATATTCTCCATTACTGAAGGAGCAACACTCACGACGAAGAAGTAGACTGCAGAACAAACAGAAATCATTTACCACTCAATTTGCACATGCAGAAAAAACAAAAATTTGAAAGATATGCTCACCTGTTGAAAAGCTGTACATTAATGTACGAGAATATCTGGGTAAATATTTTCTGAGCTAAAACTGGTGGGACCTGAGAATGAACAAAAAATAATTAAAAATATCGTACATGAGCACAAGTGCATCATATAGAGACAACAAAAGAGAAACATACATGGTTATCTTGTAGAATCCTTAAAAGTTTATCCAAGCCTTCAATAATTTTCTGCCAGTGGTTGCTCTGAGATTGACCGGATAATCGTCCAGAAACTCGCAGCATGCTAGCTTTCATTGTCCTTGGTGCCTTTAGATTGACAAAAGTCAAATTATAAACCAAATATCTCTTTAGGTGTGAGAACTGTTTAGGATCCAACTACAAATTATCAACAAGTAGAAAAGAAACCTATTTGTAGGACACGTTACCTGGATACATAGAGAAATCAAAGATGATAATTCCCTTTTAATATTGTCTCTAACGATTCCATATATCTTTTCGACGTAGGCAGTTAGCTGCTGCTTGAAAAGCAAGGCAGGGTATTTGGCCTCAACTTGGCGGACAACATCAGATGCTTCGACGTGCATGTTGGCAAAAGATGCAGAACGTAAGCCCTACAAAATGTATTTATGTTATACCATATTCCCTTAGTTGTTACTTCAGTTATCAAAGCATGCAAATTTCAGCAACATACTTGAGCCATTCTGCCAAATAATGATGTTGGCTGAGGAGGTTTCTTTCGTGAAACACTGCCAGGAGCACCCGCAGCCTTGAGACTTTTTTCCAGCAGGAACAGCAAGCTTGATGTATTTGAGAGCCAGTATGCAAGATTGTCATTGTCTTCCTCGTTCTGCATTGAAGAACTTCACAAATTGAGTGTGGTAGATAAAAATAAAATAGAAATTTAACTTAATTTCTTGCAAAACTCAAAAGTAGAGGAAACATGTAAAGACATAGCAGCGCTGAAGATTAAGGCCAAGGAACAGTGAAGTGCCAGTGCTGTTCATTTATGTAGTACCAAAACTGTGTTAGATTGGTGAGAATGAAACAAAACAAGTGATTTACATCCCTATATTAAGACTTTCATGAACCAAGCCCAGCTTTCACAAATATGCATTGTACCTCGTTGAAGGAAAATTTTAATTTCGCTACCAAAGGATGAATTACTATTTTCTGAAGGGCCACTTTGGTACTTTAGCTAGTGTTTCCGTAACTCACAAACTTGATAAAAATCCCAGTTCCAAATTACCTCTATTGCAGATCCTATTAACTGAATGAGACGGTCAAAAACACTGGTCTTATCTGCCTCGAAAGATTTCCAGTGAAGAAGACATTTGTATATGGTAAAGGCAGCAACTGGCTTCCCAGCACAATATCCAAGGTTTTTCCCGACACATTCAATAAGTGCATCCACATTTTCCTACAGAAAGATAAGTGTCAGATAACCACATTTACAGAAATTTAAAAAATAAGTTGATGACCTACAAGTTGCCTGTCAACATAAGACTTTCTAGACTTTGGCTCGCCGTTCTCATACTCCTTAATAGCAGGGGGTGCACTTTGGGGTTCCTGAAAAGTTACAATTGACAACATTTCATGAGATTATGGGC
>LAPY01001620.1:53546-73987 GCA_000970635.1 Eragrostis tef
GGGGGGGGGGGTTGTTGCTAAGATGAAAAAGTCCACACCTTTTGTTCCTCAACCTCATGGTAGCCATTTTCCAAATTCTGGATAATAACAAGAGTAGAAGAATCAAATAGAGGAACAGAGCTATTTCAATAGCAGATGAGACAAAGAACTATCAATTTCCAGTCCAAACCATTAGAATCGTACCTTTGGAGCAATTGGGATAGATAAATGTTCAGACATGCTTTTGACAGGCGTGCTCAGCAGCGCTTGTCTTTGCACTTTCACCTCAGATTCCATGGTGGATATTTTCTCTTGAAGCCTGAAACAGAGTAATATAAGAGGAGAAAAATAAGTCCAGCTTACCTCACTTATCAGTATATAAATCACACTCAATAAAATTATAATAGAAGCAACAAACTATTAAAGCTATCGTGCAAGTCTTAGAAAGTAGAAGCTCTAACCTTAACATTGCCATGTTTAAGTCAACAACTTTTGATTCAGCGTCCATTGCCTGTTTGAGTCTCTCCTCGCTGATTTTGCTTGTTTCTTGATATTTCTTCTCAGCGTCATCGATCTTCTTTTCAAGAGAACTCACCAAAGTCTGCATTGATTGCATGAAAAACGTCATATGAATACACTAGTAAAAACATACTCCCTCCGGTTTTAAATTGTTGGCACCGTTGACTTTTTGAGTTACATTTGACCGTTCGTCTTATTCAAAATATTAGCTTAAATGTGCAAAATTATAAGTTATATTTCAATTTCCTATAGCGATGAAATTGAAATATAACTTATAATATGCAAAATTATAAGTTATATTTCAGTTTCCTATAGTGGTCTGTCGGTATCGACAATTTAAAACCGGAGGGAGCATCTCATTGAAAAGTATAACAAACCAACGACAGTTCTTTAAATTAAGGTAGAGTAACTAAAAAATACAGCAAATCATCAATCTTTCATAAATGGAAGGAATCCGCTATATGTTCAGAACTCACCTTCAGTTTGTCATTTTCATCCCTAAGCTTATTCATTAGCTCTGTATCTATGACCGGGACCTCTTTAACAACAGGTGCTACCTCTGCAACTTTCTTGGCTGCTTCCCTCTCCTGTACTAGCATTTCTTTTGTTTCTTTGTACTGTTGTTGCGACTCCTGCAATGCAGCTTGCAACTTTGCGTTCTCTTGTGATTTAGCTTCCTCGAGATCAGCCTATACAAAAATATCATATACCAGTAAGGACTCCACAAATCTCAGCTAAGAAAGAAACAAGATAACCTCCTACGAGTCCAAACATGTTTGTTTGTTATTTAAGAGATGTCGCCTAAATAGAATGTGAGATTGAAATAAACAATAGTACAAAGTAGCATCAACCACGTCTCAGATAAGGTCACCAAAACAAAATATGAATTTTGGCAAGAAGGATAATATAACTGATGTGGGCAAGCACGATGATGCTATTTCAGTGATAAACAACATATTTCAGATTATATGCACACGGTGAGATTCACGATAAGATAAAAGAAAAGGAAAACTCACTCTCATGCGTTTCTCCAACTGAAGCCGCCATGTAAGCTCCTCAACTTGCTTCTCAAGTTTATTTTTGGCTGCTTGCAAGGCACCGGTTTCCCGTGCAGCCTGATAACAATAAATGAGGAAATGTTTATATGCCATTATTCATCACTAAAGGTTTTCATGTAGCGATTGAGTACTAAATCTCATATCAGGATCATTTATCTTTGTTAAAGCTACTTCAGAAGAGTAAATAACATACACAGATTTAGTATTTCAAAATTTTGTGCCTGACATTGTATTTTGTGCCTGGCATTGTACAATATTCTGGGTTATAGCTGGGGAAAGAATTGGGCATGTTGAGGAGTATTATACAAGAAAACATATGACGCCTAGTTCAACAAGTTTCACAACTGTAGCCTAGGTAGAACAAAACAAATGCCTACCATCCAGTGCGCTTGAACTTACCATTTTGAGCTTGCGAAGTTCCTTTCTAGCAACCTTTCCTCTCCAGGCACACTGTGTAATAATTGCAGCTTTCTTCGTTCTTGAGTAATGCAACCTCGCCAAAAATTGACGGCAGCGACTCTGAAGAAATATGAATAAGCAAAATGTTCAGCAAAATTTTGACCGGTCTGCGAGTCTCGAGTGCTCACAGGATCATCAACAAATGGGTAGTAGTGATGAAACTGTGGGGCTAGTCAAAGATATAGTGTTTATAAGAAACATTTAGTGAGAAGTTTAGCACGATTCAACTATTCATAACCGATAACATGCATAATACGCAGGGGTTCGTGGATTTCATGGAAGATATTAAAAACCGAGGAGATTGGAACTATGGGCATCAATTCATTTTTGTTGCCTTCACAATTAAATATTCATAGATGCATTTAAAGAAAAAAAATACAGTGATCATGGTCTCTCTTACTATGTTTCATTGTTTACTAAAAAATATTAGGAAAATAAACTTTCAAAAAAATTAGCTTCTCTAGCTACCTAGTCAGGTAAAAAAAATATCCAGTCAATAGCTGTTGAAACTGCTGATTAGGATGCCCGATCAGTAAATTTAGCAAGGTATTAAATTTCCTGTAGTCATCCATGAACATGAAAAAAGTTTCTTTGTCATATTACCTGGATGATAATTGCAGCTTTTGTTTGTCTTCTGAAGTGCAGCTCTTTACGTGCAGACATACCGCGCAAAGCGGATTGAATGGTAACCGCAGAAGTTGAAAGCTCCTTATATGCTTTTCTGCGAGTGTACATACGGTAGCAAGTCTGGATCTTGAGTGAAGCAGCTTCTCTGCGGAGATTGAGGAAATCTCTTCTTGCAAGCTCCCCTAAGAAGAGTCAACCAAAGCCACATCAGAGGAACTTCATAGCAAAAATTTAGATTTCGGGTAGATCGACAAATAAATCAAATAATAATAATAATAATAGTAATAGTAATAATAATAATAAATACTAATAATATTGAGAGAGCAAAATAATCTCACCGCGACAAATTGTCTGAATTTGTAAAGCTGATCGTCGCAGGGCACGAAAATTCTTCTGAGCCAAAAATGAGCAGACTTTCCTCTGTATCATGCTAGCTGAACGGCCCAACACTTCATTTCGACGAGCATCCAGTTCAGCCATCTGACCAGCGCGAAGGAACACTTTTGTCTTGCCAATCTAGATAATCATATTTTCAAGAGAGATAAAGCTTAGTACAAGTCCACACATTAAGAGTCCATCGTATGACTGAACTATACGGCAGGAAATATAATAGCAGGCACCACCAAAAGAAAATGCCAGTCTGAAGGGAATATTGAATGTGAGATTCACCTAGTCAACTGAAAAATACAATATGAACTCGCAATGGAAACAATGCATGTCACTGTAAACATCTCGACTTTATAGCCTACACAAGTAGATATCTGTGTAGGAGAGAAAACATCTCTTGGACAGAAATTCATATTTCTAGCATGTATATTGTGAAATATAATGGTTCATAAGTGGTAATTTCCTTTCAGCCAAATTTAATACTTCCTCCATTCCTTTTTTAAGTGTCATTATAGGAGCCAACAGTTCTTTTCACATAGGTGCCTCTGTTTCCCAATACAGCCCTCTGTATCTATCTATCTCCTCCTTCACTGCTCATCGTTTTCAGCGTGCTCTCTACCTTTTCATCTCTCCTTCATCCCCGTGCCCGAACCTAAAATGACTCCTAAAATGAAACGGAGGGAGTATAACATGATAAACTTTCCTTGACATTTCCACTACAAATAGGCCCACAATTGTTAAATTTCGAATGACGATGCCCCACTATCAGCAGTCAGAATTGAAAATAGAAGGCTACATAGGAAAGGCCTGCTAGCAGGCCCTTGGAAATATTTTGGAGTATAATTCAGAAGTATATAATGCAGAATCACTAGACAGTCTACAGAATGCAGACATAATTATTTATTTCTAATCACACCAGGAAATTATTCCGAAGTTCAGACATGCTGCCCAAGAGTTTTAACATTTAACCCGTCATAATTGATCAACAACATGAAACCTACAATTCAAAACAACGGATTCGATTTACGTTTAGCATCCGTTACCTGATAACCTTGCAGATCTACCTTCTCTAGCAACTTCCTTACAGCACTGACCTCATCAGAACTACAATGACAATGGCCACAATCCCAGATCAATAATTAGATTTGAGAAACAAGCCTAAGAACACATCACAATATTGCTTATTATCCATTGACAACTTAATACCTTCTACTCAAAACATCAGGTGCAAGAACGCCAAAACGGTCTATGAACTCGATGAATGTTCTTCTGGTTGGATATCCTGCGCAGCTTATCCTAATTGCTTCCATAACTCCCTGAAGCAAACCGTTAATGTAAATACTGAAGTTGGAGGGAAAAAATAGTGCTACCAGAAAAACTTACTCCGCATCTGAGTTGCTGAAGAACATTCTGGTTCTCAAAAATTGCTGGCTTCAATAGATTATTGGGTTTTACACAGCGAATGTAGTGTGGCTCAGTCGCACTAAGAGTTTCCAGGAGAGATTGCAATTGTTGCTGCATGTATCATATACATACTAAAGTTAGACATGGACTCAAAATTCAGCTGAAGCATAGAGTGGAAGCCATCGTGCACCTTGAATCTAGAACCAATGGATGAAAACTTTGAAGATTTTGAGGTGTCCTCAGACAGAAGGGGAAAAAGGCCTGAAACGAATTCACATTTTGAGGCATTCAAGAGAGCCTGATGTTCAGCAACAACATAATCTTTATTCTTGTCCAGAAATAACTCTGTTTGATAGGTAACCTATACAAAAAAGGGCTTTGACATTAGAATTGGTTGTGCCAGCATAGCTAAGAAACAAACGAAAAACAGTGTATACTTACATCTCCAGCATAATGACATATTGTAAAGTCTGACCGAGACAATTTTGGCTTAGCAAAGCGCTTGTGATTTTTGAAAGTTTGGTACAACTTATTAGCAAATGTCTCATGAGTAGATCTTGGCAACATACTGTACAGGAGCAAGTGTGAACACATTCACAGTTAGAAACATTACAGTATGTATAATTGTAAAATAACAACAATATCAGATATATTATCAGCGATTCATACCAAGCTTCGTCTAGAAGGGAGATAATCCCACCAGGTTTCTGCAAAGAAATAACCAAGTGTTCAAATAAAACATAGCAAAACAATAAGGTGACGCGGCATAACCAGTAGGCTTCAGAAATAACAAAGTTAAAACGTGCTGCACATCATAGTAATTAGCACAATTGTCTATCTTGAATTGGAGCTGAGTATCAAAGTCGTATCAACAACAATGTTAGCTTGTTGAGGCATGCTGCAGTTACTGGGTGTGCCCAATAGCAGATAAAACCAGTTAGATGTGGATTTTACTACTGATATCATGTATAAGAAAGCGTGGATTCTGTTTTTTATAAGGTCAAGCAAGATGGCAATAGTGTAACTAGTTCGGTGAATTAGTGATATTATGGGTGCGCATGAAAATTGAATTTGTAAGAGAACAGCAAATGGCTATTCAAGACATGATACCATGTGAAGGTTACCTTCTCAATTAGATCAAGAATATCCTGGTTGTCAATGAACTCAATATAACTCCAATCAATTTCTTCTTTGGTGTACTCCTCCTGCTCCATCTTAAAAACATGCTGTAGGAAGAGAAATGCAGAGTTAAAATCTCTTTCAGAAACCGCACTAGCACAGTGAAATGAAGCTATGATTTGTGGCACCAACTATGAAGGCTATAAACTTGCCTGATTAAAGTGCTGTTGCAGCTTTTCATTTGTCAGGTTGATACAAAACTGCTCAAAGCTATCAAAGGGAAAAGGTATGCATAAGATGTTGGGCAATGCAAACAAGTCTCAAGTAAAGAACGACTAACACAGCGGAGTCAAGAACGGGAAAAGAAATAGTGAAACAGTACAAACTAATAAATATTCTATTCGCCAGGAGTAACAGGTCATCTTAGGAAAGAAACCTTAAACATTGTTGGATTACAAAGAACCTACCGTTCCCTTTCATTATTATGTTATAACTTATGTGTCAATCTTGAAGTGTGCACATATATCAGAACTGCTACTGACATGGAGTGTGTTAAACTATTAAAAGTAAATCAATAGTACCATTGGAGACCATGGATAAACAAGACAAGCAGTTCACAAGCCACAACATAGGAAAAAAATACCATGCATCCATGTCTGACAATTGTTGTGAAAACTCATGTAAATTACATGCCTGCTATGTACAATATAAAATTTTACAGGAAAACACGTCAGGATTCTCAAACAATTGTGAATAAAAGGTCCAGTCAGTATTGTAAGAAAACAAGAAAAATGCTGTGGCATCTTCTGTTAATGCATAGAGTTAATTCTTCAACGTGTAAGCAGACCCACTGTAACTGAAGAATTAAAATTTAAAAAAAAAACTCAATAAAGAGAAATAGCCAAGGATGCAAGTTGCAATATGTACCAAATAGCCATCACAACAATAATAAAGCCTTTTTAGTGTGTCAAATAACTACAATTTACTAAAAATCAACTGGGCCTAGCTCCAATGGTGTTCCTCTAGATGTCCAATCTATTGACAGTAAAACATCCAGCAATCAACCAATCATCAAAAGCATACCAATTAAGCACCTGTTTGTCTTGAAGCTTTCAAACCCGTAGATATCCAGCACTCCAATTAAGCACTTCGAATTTGGATCTTGGCCAATAGAGTTGTTGATCTTATTCACCAGCCTAAGATCAAAGGTCATAAGCCATATCAGCGTCAAAGGAAAGATGCGAATCAGCCATGAAGCTGGTTTTCAACAGGAACAGCAGACAGTTGAAATCTTTGAAACAAGCTCACCAATCAAACAATCGCGAATACACAGTTTTAGCAAGTGCATCTCTACTTCCCTTGGCAGCTTCAGGATCCAAAGTTTTTACTATATTCTCATCACGAGTCACAATAATACGTTGACATAATGAATCTTCTAAAGCTTTCTCGTCACACCTTGAATATCACATTTGAAGCTCATGTCAGAAAGTGTAACCTACTAAGAATTTGTAAAAGAAGCAAACAAAAAATAAAAACATACATGAAGAGCTCAGCAGCTGTTCTCAAATGAAACAGAGATTTTTCATCCTTAGGTTTTGATGTATCTACATCACCCCCTTCTGCAAACTCAACATTCCCCAAGTGAAGGATAGCAGCAACAACCCGAAAGATTGCTTCCTAAATAAAATACAAGCATGTGGTCAAGGCAAGCTCCAACTGATCTTTTAAAACAGAAAAAAAATATTTATATATATAAAGCAATAATGTAGTGAAGAGATACAAACCTGCTCTTCAGAACTAATTCCGATAATATCCATAGCCTGCCTAGTTTCACGGTATTCTTTAGATTCATCTAGCCCTTCAATCTCGAAACATTTCGACTGATTAAGATAGTGAAATGTTCTGGGATCTCCAAGTTTGTATTTCTCACGCTCCTGACAAGATGCAAACAGTATCATTTAGCCACAATACGTTTGCTAATACGAAATACATGGTCGTTAAGTAGCAAGAGCAGTTATATGTTATGGTTCCAATGCGCTGTAAAGCTAAAAATACATAGTTAGAAGAGTACGCCAACAAAACTTTTATCGACTCCCGAAGGGGCTGCTGTTTCTTTTTAGTGATAAAATATCAAACGGTTTGGAGGAAGAAACTGTGTCAAAGGACATTAAAACTTAAGTTTCAATAAATTCTATATTATCACAATAGCATACATGTGCAATGATATCCGCACATGCTACTGACTACCATAGAAGTTATGTCATCGCTTGAAAAGAAACAGCAGAAAAGCAATAATAGAATGCCACTCAATGTAAATGTTTACAGGACAAGGTTCTGGTTAGGATGTCCTGTAAATAGTAGCACTTTTAGTATTCCTTTATACTATTCCAAACCTTAAACTGGATTATGCACTAGGTTATAAGTGGAAGGCTGGAAGCAGAGTATGAAACACAGTATGCAATTACATGTATGATCAGAAAAGTGCACGGAAAGGCAAGGGACAGTACCTCAGGAGAGGAAGCACAAAGCATGTAGAAACAATGGTAGTTTCTCTCTGGATCAGATATTTGACACACACGCGATCTCTCCAGAAGATAAGTTCTCACCGCGGCTCCTGATATTTTCCCTTTCTGATCAAACTGTATCTCAACAAACTTACCGAAGCGACTGTGGTGGTAACAATGAGAAGAAAGTTGTTGAGTAACGAAAATAGTTACTCAAAATATTAACCAAGAAAATCAAAGAAATGACTTCTCACCTTGAGTTATTGTTTCTGACTGTCTTAGCATTTCCAAATGCTTCAAGGACAGGATTGGACTGTGAGAGAAATGTGATATGATCATGAGTTATCCAATCAAGCAAGAAGCCACGGAAATACTTATTCAGGAATAGGTGTCTCGGAAATTATACCTGAAGTACTTGCTTCTCCACGGTTCGCCCTTCGGATGCAGCTTTCCCACCCATATAAGCAAGATAACGCATGATCATTTTAGTGCTTTCTGTTTTACCAGCTCCACTTTCTCCACTAACAAGAATTGACTGACTAACTCCTTCATTCAGCATCAGTCTGCGACATTGAAGTAACAAAAAAATTCTCCTTCAGTGAAACTAAAAAAGGAAAAGAAGGGATAGCCAAACTGAACCTATTTATAGAATATACGAGTTAAATTGTACTCCCCCATTCACTTTTTCTTTTAATATGACACTGGTTAGCTCAAATCTGAGCTACAAGCTTCATCGAAAAAAAATAACGAGGGGAGTATATACCATAATACCAACAAGAGCCAACAACTATCAACATATTTTGGAAGGAACCTACTTATATGCTACAGATGCAAAAGGAGTAGAAGAGATAACAACACTAAATTCTTTTATGGAACATGCATGTAAACCTATAAAGTATAAAGAAATGAAAAGCCAAGAACTACTGCATATTTTAGAATGAACCTACCTATATGCAACATCTGCAATCGCAAAAGGATGAGGGCTTAATTCACCAAAATCTGCCCCTTTATATTGTTGCATCATCTGAGTGTCGTACAAATGGGGCAGTCTTCGAAAAGGATTTACAGCAATCAAGATATTTCCGGTATACGTCTGGTTTCAGAATGAATAAGTTGCAAACACGTGTCAGACAAGCATGAACGGCGTCAGTTAATAAATAGGTACAGAAAAATATGGAAACATAGTTAGGCTAGTTCAGTTATTCTAACTTACATAAATTTCATTCATGTCGTATCTAGACTTTAAATTCTGAAGAACCCCAGGCTCATGCAGATAAGCAAGCTTTGTCATATCATCAACTCCACATGGCGCTTCTTCGGGATCCTTAGCATGGACATTCGATGCCTTCGCAGTGACCTGAATGAAGGAGCATGTTTTGACTCAGTGTGCATGCCCGTAGCGAACATATTATTACTTCGCTTATTTTGCACGTCATATCAGCTTCAGATGGCCTTTCTAACCAAGTCAGCTTCTATGAGTTCCAGCACTAACGACAAACTTTCAGCAACAACGTACCGTCTTTCCATTGGAGCATTTGACCGTAATCGTGTCTCCATTGACTTTTATGACCTCCCCATCTATCCAGGCCACGTCAGGGTCCTCGGATCCAGGCCACGTCAGGGTCCTCGACCCAAACTTGGGATCCCACCGCAATGGAAGCTTGCGCCGCCTGCAGTAACACAGTTCAGCATTAAACACCAGCCATGCATTTCCTGATATGGAAAAAGAAACAATGCACTTTGCCTAAAATCATACAATGGTGATGTTCACGCAATTTATAGTCATCATCGCAGCTCGATATGGAAAGTATGCTAAATAAGTTGAACTATTTCGTAGCGCAAAAGATAGCGCTGTCCTTGGCCTGATGATCAGAAAGGTGGCAAAGCACAAGTCAACGCCTGTTGCACTAGAATTCGTCAGAAATGTCATACTCCTGTCTCTGTCGCGGTCTAGATCTCCATGAGAAGGCTTACGGTGGGGAATGTGGGTTCAGTAGAACCCCAAAAGTTCCGGAAAAATAAACTGCTAGCAGTTCAGGGCGATATGCAGCCTAATGCAATGCGTGAGCATGCGTCACCCGGATCTCGCGCTCGCTTTGGAACAAGGCCCAAATAGAGCACCAGCACGCGGGAAACAAATCATGAACTAACCGCGCGGAGAGGAAGAGAGATTTCCGTGCGATGAGCCTAGAAGCAAGAAGTGATCCGAAGCAAGCTAGGGCTTCCTTACCATCGCAATAGAACAGCCCAAGCCCGGGCGGATCTCGGCTCCACGCCGGTCCGGAGGAGGGGAGGCGGAAGGCGCCGGGGTGGCGGCGCGATTCGGGTCGGCGGACGGCGGCGCGTCCGGCGGCGAGGCGGAGAGGGAAGGGGGAGGACAGGGGATACCGGCCCCGCCCTTTGAGTCCGACGATGTCTCTTTGGCTTTGGCGGAAGAGGAATGAAAGCTGCGTCGAAGCAGAGACTCTTTTTTTTCCTTCCAGTTTTCGTTTACTGCAGTCTAATGGCTACTGCGGCGTTTTCGTCCGAGTCTTTTGGGTTTCCCTTTCTCCGTTTTCGCCCGGTTGAGGTCGTGCATGCGCAGCTAACGGGTTTGGGTTCCCGTACCCTGCGAATGGGTCTCGTGGGACTGAAATAATTTTTTAAAATTTCGATCATCATCTACATGGATTGCCGAAAATTCTTTTTATTATTCAACAATGGAGGCAAATGATTTTGTATCATAGGTTTTACATGAAAGAAAGATCTTGTGGGAATGACCTTCCTAAAAATATTGGTACTCCATTCTCGTGCCTAATTGCCCTGATAACGTCCTAATAGGTGATGGTTTATAGAGCAATGTGATAAGCATGTGACAAGAAATTGAATCCAAAAGAAACACTATGGAGGATGAATGTTCAGAAAGAATGAAGTTCACGAAAAAATTTCCCCTCATTGGTGATTCTATTTAACATTTTTATGGTATGTGATCATAATTTTCTCTATACCACTCTAGCATGTTTGAAATACCCTCTTGTTTAAATCCACCTATGATAAGCTTGTCTTAGCAATCAAGGAAAAGCGAGAGTCGCGAAACTTGAATAAGACTTGGTTTTCTGGTTTAGCGATGATAGTTAAATGCAATATGCAATGAAAAACGGTCAAACACAATGTTTGAAAATAAAAAATTGCTTATATTTAAAACAGAGGAAGTAGCAAACAACAAGACACAAGCATAGCCATATGCAATATAACCTTATCTACGGAGTGTTGTTTTACGTCACATGAAAACATAAAATATTTTGCTTTACTCGTCACGTTTTATACTCTATAATAATATCTCTTTTTTTTTAAAAAAAAAAAGAGTTTGGCATGTCAGTCTTATTAGAGTGCATAAACCGATGCACTAGCTTGTGTACTAATATAATATTGTATATCTCTAACTCGGGCTCATGCCTCATGGAGTTGCTTGCAGTAATCGTTCTCCATAAAGCTCGTCACAATTAGACATAATTAAATGTAATTTACGTAAGGCACCTTAATAAGGTCTAAGAAAGAGAGTATACAACGTTGATGTGTTACCTTGTACAACTGTACGTGGTGGGTGGACGGTAGCTGCTGACTTGTCGTGCACCGGACCCGCGGTGACAAGGCAACGCCCGATCCCATACGATCCGACATGAGAAATTTTTTACTGCTGAGGTGGCACCGCTTCATTGGTCAACCCGTTAACGGAAGAAGGGATGGGGCCGCACCTACCCGCTCATGGGCCCGCGACAAGCGATCGGCGTCTCCAGCCGTCCACCGCCCAAGGCCGTTTTGCTTGCCTCACGGTAGCCACCCGAGCGGAGTGGGGCCCACTATGTCGGTGAGCGGTGGGGCACCCCGAGCTTAGCCTTAATTGATGGCAGTTTATGCCACGCCTCTCCAGGAGCAACATGGCCTCGTGATTCCGTGCTGGGAAGCATCAGCATCACACACGGTTTCAACAGCTCAATTCTTTGTTTGATTGGAGGCGTGAGGGCATTTCAGGTATTTCGGTGGTGGTAGCAAGGTCGGTGCCGCGTTTTAAAAAGTCAGCAGATGTTCCTCTTTTACATTATGGACGATTCCGGCCAGCAGGAGATTAGTGTTAATCGTGTGGAATGACGCAACTGGGCACCGCATCGCGTTCGCAGGGGTGGCGGAAACGGCAACTCCTCCGAAATAGTGGTGGCTCCCACGTCTCCTCGTGATCTTGGTTGTCTCCCATAAAATGGATCGGGCGGCGGCGGCTTCTGTTGTCTATGCTTCCAAGGAATAACAAAGAGAGGCAAACTTGGGGAATGCTTCCCCGTGAAAACAGCGGCTTCGTATCTCGTCTTGATCGAGCAGTGAATTTGACATTTGGCTGGTGACATTTCAGTCTCACTGTGATGCTAATTCTTGCTTGGTCCGTAAATATTTCTCTCCCAGGTTATATGTGCAATAGCCTTCCGGTTAACGAATACCGTGAGACGGTAATCCGCATATATAAAATCCATGTGGTGATCCTTTGTGCACGAGGGAAAAAAAAACGAAAGAAGACACTCCCTGATGAGCCGAGACCGGGAGCAGCGAACATGAGGCAAGCAGAGAAGCCACTGTGATGAACCGTGGCCTCGCATCATGATATATTTCGATCATGATTTCGCGCCTAACAATGCGGATAGCTCGGCATTCACGGAGAAGCCACTATGCATTCAACGAGAGATGAAAAATCTTCCATTAACTATATTTCTTGCTCGATACTACTTGCTCAAAGGTGCTGGCATACCTACCTCCACGTTTGTCCGGTGGGAATCAGCTGAACTCTACGCCCTGTTTATTTTAAGCGTCAGGACAGGGCTTTGTTGATTTAAGGACCAGAGTGTTAGGATCAACCGGAGTTATGGCGAGCAGTACGGCCGTTCATTCTCCACTAATTAACTCTTCTCGTAGTTATAGAGGATATAGGGCGCTTTCGGCGTTTTAGAGGGGTAAATTTAGAAGGGTCTAAACAAAAAAAAAATCTTGTCCTAAATAAAGTTTAATTACAAAACTAACTGCAGAATCCCCGGTCTAAATCGCGAGACGAATCTAATGAGGGTAGTTAAGCTGTGATTAGGCGATAGTTACTGTAGCATTACTGTAGCAAAATATAAATTAATTAGGCTCATTAGATTCGTCTCGTAAAGATGTACCTATCTGTAAAAAGATTTTGTCATTAGACTTTATTTAGTACTCTTAAATAATAAAATTCTTTTTAGTGCTAAAGTTTAGAGGTGTCTAATTGAGAGCACCGAACGCGCCCATAGGTTCACGTGGTTAACCGTACTGTACAATTTTCATCAAAGTGTAGTTCTTGCTTTGGAAGCAGTAGACTGAGAAAAAAAAAGTGCATAACCGTTCTCTAAATACTGGACTTGCATTAGTGAACAGGAAATATATCCGATCGTGTATTAAAGTCGTTGAAGTCACAGCAAAACAACTAAATCTTTTCAACGAAGTTTTGCATCTGAAGCTATAGCGTTAGGAAGGCTCTTTCTGAACGGGTAAGAAACCACAAATGCAAGTGAATTGAACTGATGAAAAGCAAGCACAAAAGTAAGTGCACTCCTAATTTTATATGGTAGAAGCTGTTACTTAACTAATCCATAATAGCATATACTTGCTCCACGAAGAAGCAAATCACTGCCAAAAAGGCACTTGAATTGTGTGAATGAACAATTAACAAAGCCGCAAGGTACAAGAGCGTCAGCAGGATCAGATGTACTCCTGCGTGCGGAGGAAAACGAAAAGCAGGATGGAGCAAGGGCTAAGTAAACGCGTTGGGAGAAGAGAAGAGTCAAATCCCTCATCAATTGCTTGTCTCTTGTTCGCAGGATCTTGCCAAGGAAAAAGGGAAAACAATTGCCACACGAACACACCAAACCAAAGACCAGGGCATCAAAGCATGCGGCTGCCTTTTGTCTCAAGGAACGTTACTTAAAAATGATGCGGCGATGCAGGCTTGGTCTGCCTTGATCTGCATGTGTCTGTCCCCTGATCATGATATAACCCAGCATAAGTGAATCTCGTTTCTATGGCCTCCATGTGGCAGATGGATAAAGGAGATGAATACTAGTATCCGAGGTCAGCTTGGATTGACAGGCGGCTATTTTGCTGTGAATCTGTGACTTCAACGACTTTAATTTTAAAAGGCCCAGGGAGGAACAGATGCAATCATCTACCACCACTACAACTTCTACGTGGGATGACAAATTGCAATCAAGAATAACACCCTGGGCATAAATAAAGCAGTTGAATGAAATCTCAGGATCATGGTAATCATTTTGAAAACCGATATACAGTGTACCAACCAAATTGGTGGTAGATGTTAGTGCTTTGGTCGTCGGGCACAACGCACTGTCTATGATCATATGACATTATTATATGACAAAATGGCTTCAACTTCAGTAGTTGTCGCGTGGCGTGAAATGTTAATATGATCACGCGAGTTCCCCTTCTATAAACAGTGGACAGGATAGCTGAAACGTGCGTGGATTAGCACTGCCTCTGAATGTTAGTTGATGCGTCAAATCAAACCAAAACCAAATCAAATCGGCAGAGGCTCCGAATGCAAGAAGCAAGGCGCGGTGCCCTCCACAAGCTCAACGGCTCCCTCAACCAGCGGCTAAAAGGCAGACGGCCCAAAAGTAAGTGCACTCCTAATTTTATATGGTAGGAGCTGTTACTTAACTAATCCATAGTAGCGTATACTTTCTCCACGAAGAAGCAAATCACTGCCAAAAAAGGAACTTGGATTGTGTGAATGAACAATTAACAAAGCGGCAAGGTACAAGAGCATCAGCAGGATCAGATGTACTCACTGCGTGCGGAGGAAAACGAAAAGTAAGATGGAGCAAGGGCTAAGTAAACGCGTTGGGAGAAGAGAAGAGTCAAATCCTCCATCAATTGCTTGTCTCTTGTTCGCAGGATCTTGCCAAGGAAAAAGGGAAAACAATTGCCACACGAACACACCAAACCAAAGACCAGGGCATCAAAGCATGCGGCTGCCTTTTGTCTCAAGGAACGTTACTTAAAAATGATGCGGCGATGCAGGCTTGGTCTGCCTTGATCTGCATGTGTCTGTCCCCTGATCATGATATAACCCAGCATAAGTGAATCTCGTTTCTATGGCCTCCATGTGGCAGATGGATAAAGGAGATGAATACTAGTATCCGAGGTCAGCTTGGATTGACAGGCGGCTATTTTGCTGTGAATCTGTGACTTCAACGACTTTAATTTTAAAAGGCCCAGGGAGGAACAGATGCAATCATCTACCACCACTACAACTTCTACGTGGGATGACAAATTGCAATCAAGAATAACACCCTGGGCATAAATAAAGCAGTTGAATGAAATCTCAGGATCATGGTAATCATTTTGAAAACCGATATACAGTGTACCAACCAAATTGGTGGTAGATGTTAGTGCTTTGGTCGTCGGGCACAACGCACTGTCTATGATCATATGACATTATTATATGACAAAATGGCTTCAACTTCAGTAGTTGTCGCGTGGCGTGAAATGTTAATATGATCACGCGAGTTCCCCTTCTATAAACAGTGGACAGGATAGCTGAAACGTGCGTGGATTAGCACTGCCTCTGAATGTTAGTTGATGCGTCAAATCAAACCAAAACCAAATCAAATCGGCAGAGGCTCCGAATGCAAGAAGCAAGGCGCGGTGCCCTCCACAAGCTCAACGGCTCCCTCAACCAGCGGCTAAAAGGCAGACGTCGCCGTCGCCGAATTCAGTAACAGCGCGACTGATGGCGCTGAATATCATCAAATCCCAAGGCGATTCCAGTGATGGCTGCGTGATTTCCAGTGGTCCATGTTAACTGGTCTGCTCCGCTCTACGGGTGGCACATCCATTTCTCATGATGGCGCCTTATTAGGCCATCCTGTGCTCACTCCATTTGGGACGCAACACAGCAAACGCATGTTGCCATGTCCAGTCCAATTATTGAGACAGTTTTTGTAATGCGTTTGCCCATTTACACGGACAAACACAAATCATCTATAAAGAAAGAGCAGGACCTGGGGTACTCCCTCCCGCTCCTTCGTTTCCAATTCAGACAAATGGAGGAAACTCCAACTCCAACCCTACGTGCTAAAATTTTCAGTCCACTGTGAGCTTTGAGAATGATCGCGTCTACGATGAGAGGAAGCCTGTTCGTTTTTTTATAACCTTTCAGAGTCAGCTTCTTGTTGTGATAGTCCGGAACAGATTCTGCAGTGTTGCAGATTTGTCAACGCAGCACATATTTTTGTGCTTACAAAGGTGGTGTCAGCGGCCAAACGCATTAGCAAACTCACTTCACCCGATGCTCGCTCGGGAGTGGCAAAACTAAAGGCGGCTCCCCGCATGCAGAGCAGCGGCCTCCCATTCTACGCGTGCACAACGCTAAACATGAGAAACGCCACCGTAACGCAGGAAATTAAGCATTCAGACAGAATCGACATGTCCACAGAATCAAGGGTTATATTATGCTCTCAAGTCATGAGCAACCGCGTCATCTCAGTTGAAATGCATCGATTCACTTGCATTTCCAACTCAAAATTAGACAAAACATATAAGCGTACATTTTTCTTATTGATGTAAAAAAGAGCAGGAGCCATGCATCGAATTTGGTCCTGCCTGTTGCGAGGCGGCTGCGGCAACATATGGCCAGACAACAAACACAACAATGTATGCGCAACTAAATGATCAAATCTACAATGTCTTCAGGAATGGGAGGCTACATCTCTGAGCTTCTGATCTTCTCACTGACAGTCGAGCCAAAAGCTGGTCCACCCTTCCGGTAGCTGATAAGATACTCCGTAGGGTACCCCTTCAGCTTGTGCGGCATGAGCCCGAGGTCCTCGAAGGTGAGAGCTGCAACATATGTAAGAACAGTTTGAGCATGATGCAGAGAGTCAAGCATAATGGGGTGAGACTTGCTTTGTAGATGAGAGCCTTACCATCTTCAGACACAAGGTTGTCCACAGAGAATGCATTGATCTGATCTAGATTGAAAATGGAAGGAGTTGGCAGAGGAAAAGGCACTTTGTTCAGCAACATTTCCCTTGGAGAAGCCATAGCCTACATAAACAGAAAGGAGGTCAACATGCAAGTCCACCTAATAATTAGTTTCCAGACCAACATGTGCAGCTATTTAAATTCATACCCTTGCAATAGGAAGAGGGACATTGACATATCTTGGCCACTCACGGATTGTTTCATACATCATCTCAGCCTGTAATATTCAGTCACGTATTCGTCATTTTCTTTGCGCAGTGCAACCAAAGATTTATTCATTATGTCACGGCTAAGGTTGCATTTGTTTATATTAATTACCAACTCATGAACAGTGTAGACATCTGGTCCACCAAGCTCATATGTCTTTCCAATGCTAGTGCCGTCATCCTTGAGGGAGTTAATGATAGCAGCAGCAACATCCACAACGTAAACAGGTTGAATCCTGCAAAAGGTTGCATCCATGTAATTCACCTACTGGTAAAGAGCTTAAAAACAGGCATGAGAGTAGATCATTTCATGAGCTAAACTCATTTTCAGGTCAAGGCATTACAAGAGTAGTCAACAGGCAAACTCAATTACTTTGAAGATCCACCACCAACAAGTGGGAGGAAACCCCAATTCTTTGCGAATTGTGCCCATCTGTTCAAGATCCGATCTTCTGTACCAATCATGGTTGCAGGCCTCATGATTGTAGCCTGTCAATGAATCCCATAAAATTAAGTCAAATGCATTGTTTATAGAAAATCAATATATTCACTGCATTAAAATGAGTGTTGTACTGTTGTCCTTGTCTGTCGTTGCTATAGAAGCAAGAAAATATTATTACCTCAGGAAATTCTTTCAGGACTGATTCCTCTCCTGCAGCTTTTGTTCTCATCATTCTAGATGGAGAAGAGGGTGATGCCCCTAGGCAAGAAATCTGGATGAATCTCACGATACCCCCATGTTCCTTAGCAATCTGTGTAGAATCCAGAGCATGTAGTTACTAGCAGGCACCACAAAATCCTAGAGTGAGTTCAAATGTCATCACAAATGATCGGAAAAACTAGCAGCTTAATAAAATTGAGGAATCAAGAGATTTCTTGGGGCAAAACTTGTGCGCAAACAGAAGTTAGATTCAAACTTGATGTCGCTAAAATGCTCTAAACAGATCAACAAGGTAACAGCTTACTCAGGGCAGAGATACATTCTTTGTGTGGAAAAATGTCATTCTAAAAAAGGCGACGCAACATTCTCTAATAACCAAACCAGGCTAAGAAGTACCAAATTATATCGAGGTAAAGAAAAAAGAAGAATAGAGTAATTGGCATTCAAGGAAAGATTATCTAGACAAACCTATCCAATGCCAGAATAGAAAATAAAAGCATCCTTGATTCCCAGCATACTGAATCTGAGCAACCTTGCCCAAGTCAACTAAGTAGATACAATTTGCAAATAAAAAGGTAAATAACCACGAGTAATGTGATCATGAAAAGTGGTAACAAAAATTTAGCAGTCATATGCAACAAATTATGACGATTGGCTGTCTCAAATGATCTCACGTTGGGCATCAGTGAGCCAGAGTTTGGAGGCCCAGAGCGCCAGAACTCAAGTTGGTGATTACCAGTGGGCACTATATCTATATAATCCTAGTTTTCACCAGCCCCTCGCAGAAATGGCATTCAATGCTGTTTCCTTTCTAGATAAGAACTGCCATCATATTTGGATAGCAGACCTTCAGCAGGAACTAAAATGTGTCTACATGGCATACCATTGCAAGTTGTTCAGCCATGTGATGGTTTACTTCTTCAAAGCCATAGTTCCTTGTTTCATACTCCCGTCCTGTTAAAATTGGAGTTAATATAGTCAGGATAGGATGGTATTTTGAATAGATGAATATAATATGAGTTCTGAGTAAAACAGACCTACGAGGTTAACAACCACATTTGACTTGGCCATGACAGCCTTAATTGAATCCACATCTCTTGGATGGTACTTCATCGGCACTATCTGCCAAAAGGAAAATGATAGAAAAATGCATAAAAGAGGAATAGATGTTATGAATAGCACTTGTGCATATGCATCTAACAATAGATAGATGAAATAACCACTGAGTCTACTTGCTGACGTTTTTACCTGACCCAAGTCGCCCATCAACTTCAGGTGGCGGTGAGAATCCTCAGAACCTCTGAATGGGACAAGGACTTGAGATCCCATCTTCGCTGAACAAAAGACAAAGCATGGGTAAGTTGCCTATTCCATTTTATTAGTGTAAGTAAATTCAATATAACATAGCAAGCTAATAATCTCACCAAGCTGTTGGACAACATAACGTCCAAGGAATCCAGTAGCTCCAAACACCGTAGCTACAATTCCACTGTGAAGGACAGAATGCATGTTCAATTATAAACCAAAAGCACGATAATGACTAATGCAACTTTGATGTATGATCAAAGAACTCTACTGTTTGACGGGAAAGTTTATTATCTTATGCAGAACCAAACAAATTCTCTCATTTCAAAACCTGAAAACTTATGGCATAATGCATCTATGGGACACTAGACTCCTGCATCCTTAAGCTGCTTGAGAGTTGACAGGACTACAATCCAATCCTTCATAGATTAACACAACACTTTCTTGTGAGGCATAGAGCTAGCTAATCAGTAAAAATGTTGAAAAAGGGCAGCAAATTTGCCACACGATTTAGTCCAAGGCGACGGACTAGCTAACCAAACAATTTTGCAGGAAATATAAACAAAAAAGAGTGCATTAAACTGCAAGCAACACATAATCATCAAAAGATCTGGCCACTGTGAATGTGTAGCTCATAAATTTTTGGTCACTAAATTCTACTGTCTTCACTAAGTCGCAGGTCAGGCAGTGTGACAATATGAAATAAGAGCATGGTCTAATGATCTGAGGATCAGAAAGTAATGTATCGGCACTACATTTAGGCATGTCACAATGGCAGTTCGAACAGATCACGAGATTAGCCTCCAACGAGGACATACCAAATCATCAGTTAAGGCGAAACATACACCGCCACACTCTTGTGACCATGAAATTCCCAACAATATACTAGAAGATGAGGAGCTGAGCTTTCACCTAACAGAAGACCTCCCACCGGTGCCCTTGCGGACGAGATGCCCCGACCCCTTCACCGCCGGCGTCCTCGCCGAGGCCATGTACCTCGCGCCATCCGCTCCACACAACCCTGCAACCAAACGCACTCGCAAGCTAAGATCCATCGGAGGGGCACGCGTGCCGAGGGAAATGGCAGCTACCTTGGGGGGTGAGCCCCGGTTGGGAGGGCTAAACATGAGAAACGCCACCCGCCGAGCTGGAGGGGGACAGGTAGTGG
>LAPY01001621.1:172-26392 GCA_000970635.1 Eragrostis tef
TGTTACGGTGACTCAACTAGGAACTCTTCTTTTCCTGGATTTCTTCTTCCTGTTGTCACCGTACCATACGGGACTACCACCGTATCATAAAGTGATCATTCTTCCTCGACACTGCTGCAACTGTCAATTCTTTGGAAATATTACGGTGACCACCGTATCATACGGTGACTCTGCACCCTCAACCATACGGTGACCCACCAGAAATCTATTTCCTGCAGTCTTCTTCTTCAACAGTCACCGTATCATACGGTGACTGCCACCGTACCATACGGTGATCACTGGCAAGCTGACACAATAATAAGTGTGAAAACGTAAATGCGAGTAAGTAAAGATGATAAGAGAAGGAATGCTCATGATGATTTTTCGTTGTCTCGGGAGGATGGCGCCTCCTCCTACTCCAAGTTGGGTTACTTCCGTCGGAGTCTCGACCCGTCCCTCCGTTCGATGGTGATCTCTCCTAAAGCACTTCTTCACCCTCCAAGTGAAGCCACGGGCACGTCCCGCCGGCAACTCCGGATGCTCCTCTGAAGGTAAGATCCGTACGTGATACAGTCTAAATGGCGCTCTCTTCTTGATGCTTCTTTCAACTGGAAAGTTCGAAAATCAGGTACAAACTTGTAGTGACTTCCACAATCTTCTTGGCAAGCTTACTACCACTACCTAATCAGTCTAGGTTCAGCCATAGGACAAGAGTAACAATCAAACTGGCAAGCTCACTATCACCACCTAACCAGTCTAGGTCCAGCCATAGAACAAGAGTAACAATCCAAATTGAATCTCTCAAACTCACACTAGCCTAGAAACCTATGGATACACACTTGTTACTCTCTCAAAGCACTAGGATCACTCCAAATCCCTCTCAAGTGCTCTCCTTCTTTGCTCTTGGCTTCCTACTGGTATCTTCACCTGTTCCAACGGCCAAGAGACCCTTAAAGGGGTAGACAACCAGCTATTTGTAGTCTCCAACCACGAAACTAGTTGTTTGCCAAAAAGCAGTATGTCTGATCAGTCACTATATTATACGGTGACCTAGACCATCATATCATATGGTGACCTATTTCATTCAGCCTCTCTGCTGCCTTCACTGTTCTCCTAGTCACGGTATGATACGGTGACTCCTTCTCTTCCAAGCTTCGCCAACTGCCGAGTCTCTGGAAATATTACGGTGGTCACCATACCATACGGTGATTGTGCACCCAAACCACTCAGTGACTTCAACCAGAGACTCACCTTTCTCTAGATTTTCTCTCTGTGGTCATCGTACCATACGGTGGTCATTCCTCCTTCGCTCTGCAGCAATTCCCAACTCTCTGATAATATTACGGTGCCCACCGTATCATACAGTGACTGTGCACTCCCAACCATACGGTGATCATCCAGAAGTCTTCTGCTCGTAGTCTCCTTCTCCATCAGTCACCGTATTATATGGTGACAACCACCGTATCATACGGTGGTCTCTGGCAAGCTAAAATTGATCTTCTCTTCAATCCTTTTCTTCATCTTGCCTCAAAACTTGGCTCCTCATCTTTTCTTCTTTCACCCTAACTCCTTGAGAGACTTGTGTATCCAAAGACCTCTACAACTAGTGTGCTTTAAGAGAAACAATTTGAACCCTCTTGATAGTTTGGTTTTTCCTATGGACTCAAGTTATCATCTAACCAAGCTACACTTACTTGGATCTAGAACATCCTTAGCCTTGATCCATCTTGCTCCATCAAGACTCCATCAAGCTCAATGTCCCGAATTAACGAGACAACCAATCATCGAGATAATCAATAGAGAAATGGTTGGCGAAAGCCTCCATCATATGTGACCATAGGCAACAACCTACATCAAAATGTTAGTCACACATAATATGATCACTCAATCACCAAAACATTCATACTATGGGGTTTCCATGCTCTAATGGTCATGAAGCTCACACCTTCTGGGTCAACTAGCACATCGCGTCCGCGCCGATGTGGCCGAACCGTGCGTGCTAGCGATCCGCGGTGGTGTCGTGGCGCGCGGCCAGGCACGCCGCGCGCGCGATGTCAAGGTGGAGGATGTAGAGCCGGCTTGCGCCACGGCGGACCTTCTTCAATCATCACCTTGCAGCCGGACTCATCAAGTTGACCGACAAAGATGATGCTGTTCTTGAGACGCGGTATGTAGAGGACGTCGGCCAGTGCGATCTTTTCGCCTGTCTTGCCCGCGAACGTGACGGTGCCGCGGCCGCAAATCTCCACCAGCGACCCGTCGCCGAAATGCATCGTGCCTTGGATCGTGCGGCTTAGGTTCGAGAACGCATCTGCACGACCAGTCATGTGACTGGTGGCCCCGGTGTCGAGGAACCATCCATCAACAAGCTCGGTGTCGTCCGGCGCGCCGAGATGCACTTGGGCGCGCGATTCGTTGAGGTGGAGCCCTCCCTCCGGTGCAGGCTCAGGTTCAACATTGAGAACACAGAGCTGCGCCATGAGAAGGGGCGGTTCGTCGTCGTCATCGTCGTACGCAAGGTGCGCCTGCTCGCGGCGAGGCGCAGGTGCGGTTGCACGGCAATCCTTTGCCCAGTGCCCCTTCTTGCCGCACCTTAGACACTTGTCACGATCATCATCCTTCCCGCCAGGGGGGGCGCCCGCATCCGCCTTCTTCCTGCGCGGGCCGCGTGAACGACGGCACGCGCTGCCGCTGCCGCCGCCGCCCTTGCCAGCGGTGCCCTTGGAGCTCCCTTCTCCGGCTTGCTTCTCCTAAGAAACTTGTCCCGATCATCATCCTTCCCGCTGCCAGAGGGGGCGCCCGCATCCGCCTTCTTCCTGCGCGGGCCGCGTGAACGACGGCCGCGCTGCCGCTGCCGCCGCCGTCCTTGCCAGGGGTGCCCTTGGAGCTCCCTTCTCCGGCTTGCTTCTCCGTGAGCAGCAGTTTGCTACCCGCCGCGGCGGCAGGGGCGTCATCACCATCATAGCGATCCTCAGTCGCCTTGAGCCGCCCGGTCACATCCTCTATGGACAATTCCGACAGATCGAGCAGAGTCTCAAAGGAAATTGCAATCTGGGCAAACCTCTTAGGCATGACGTGCAGGTACTTGGCCACCACTTTCTCCGGATCTTCCGGATCGCCAACAACTTCCAGCTGGTGCACGATCCCGGCGAGCCACTGTGCGAAGTCGTAGATCGACTCGCCGTCGCGGAAGGAGATGCTCTCGTACTCCCGTCGGACGCGCTGCGCCGATGCCTTCCGCACGCGCTCAAAGCCAGCGAGTCCTCCAGCGCTTCCCACGCCAGCTTGGCAGAGGCCTTGGTGGCGAGAGAGGACGTCATCTCCAGCGGCATGCCACGGAGGATGGCCTCCATGGCCATCTGGTCCTCCATCTCGTCATCCGTGCCGCGCTCGATCGTCGCCCAAAGGCCGCGAGCGCGCAACATCACCTTCATCATGAAGCACCAATCGGTGTAATTGGTCTTGGTGAGCATTGGGAATTGGCTGCTCACCTCACGCACCACTCGCTGGACCACGATGTTGTCGTCGCGGCCGCCACGCTGTCCGTGGCGGTGAGGAGCAGGGGTGGCAGACGGATGCCTGCGATCGGGGGAGGCGTCACCATGATCCCGGATCAGGAACAGAGCCCTAAATACCAATTGTTGGAAATCAGGCACTTTCACTCAATCTCACGAACTCTCAAGAACACAATAAACTCGGTGGTTTGGTGCTACTCAAAAGCTGTAGCGTTTTCTGGTTGTTATCTCCTTATTTATACTCTCTAATTACATGCAAGTAATGACTCCTACTAACTCTCTAAGCCACTCAAAGACCCTGACTTCTAGCACACAACTGACCCACGACTAGCACATGCCATGCATGCTACTGATCCTAATGACTCGGACAAAGCTTGACTAAAAACAAAGACTAACGAAACTGAAACAACATAAACTAAACACTAGACTCTGACGGACACGAGAATGACTTAGGGCGCGTTCGGCGCGCGGGTTTAGACCCCTCTAAATTTTAGCATTAAAGAGAATTTTGTTATTTAAGAGTGCTAAATAGAGTCTAATGACAAAACCTTTTTACAGATGGGTACATCTTTGCGAGACAAATTTAATGAGCCTAATTAAACTATGTTTTGCTACAGTGATGCTATAGTAATGCTACAGTAACCATCGTCTAATCACGTCTTAACTATCCTTATTAGATTCGTCTCGCGATTTAGATCGGAGCTTCTGCAGTTAGTTTTGTAATTAAACTTTGTTTAAAACAAAAAAAATTGTTTAGACTCCTCTAAATTTTAGAGAAGAGAACGCAGAACGCTCCCTTCACCAACAGTTGCGGCCTTGCGACTGCGCCAACGGGAAGCTTTGGCCCTGGCAACGGTCAGGCAATGAAGAGGGTTGCGACTTGTGGATGCTGGTTGGCAGGCGGGCAGGGGCTGCGCGTGGTGTGGATTCGTTGGGTGGAGGGCCAAGGACAAGCAGACGAGGACGCTGTATGGGTGCCTCCGTGACGGGTTGATTTTGCTGAATGAACTATAGGCATGGCAAAATTGGATCTTATTTGGTGAATTTTATTGTTGCCTTGCGCAATGAACCATTGAGTCGTGAAGAAGAAGGATAGACATATTGCATCTTTTATTAGAGAAATAGAACAAAAAGAAATCCATCCAGTACGTGTTTGGTTCCCTCCACCAAGGCAATGACTCGTGATTTAAGTGGAGATATTGGACCATCAATTATCTCTACCACTGTTTTAAGAATAAGTGGAGACATTTTACCTTCGTTTCAGCTTGAGCAAACGGGAACAATGTTATTTTGGAGGAAGAGAAAAACCAAGAAAATAAGGGCAGTATCAGCACACTTTCTCCAGCTTTCATTGACACCCTGATGAGTATTAGAAAGCATAGGCCGGACAAGGAGTAGAAGTAGTTTTTTATCTATTTTTTAATCATTGTACTTATGTAACTTGTATTTTAGAGATATTTTACTAAAGTCTTGAACTTGATTGCAAGTTGGCACTCCAAATATATTGTGTCACAAAACATATTTGGACCTCCACCTTCATTTCGAACCCTGTTTGATTTTGGAAAAAGAGTAGTATAGCTTATACAGTACTCCCTTCGTTCTTTTGTATATGGCAACGTTGATTTTTTTGTTGAACTTGACCAACAATATAAACTTAAATAATTACTTTTTAATGTGAAATGAATATCATTGGATTCATCATCAAACCTAACTTATACACTTAACTATTTACATAAATATTTATAAATAAGACGAGAGTTAATGGCGTCATATAAAAAAGAATTGGTGGGAGTTCGAAAAATGCAGGGTGCCTCAGGTTTAAAAAAAAAGTCCACCGTGCCTCGCCATTTCGCTTCTGCGCGAAGGAACCCCACCTTTCCTCCCTTCTTCCCCCGCGACTACGCCCACTTCTGGAAGGCTGAACCTTCTCCAGCACCCATCCGGTCCTTACCACTACTCTAACCACCTGTACCCAATGACGCGTGGGCCCAGATAACTAACTACGTTTTAGAGCCCCACCTGCCATAGGCTGACCCAAAACCCCGCGCACCAAGCCTCCCCCGGTGAGGAAGAAAAGGAAGGAGCCGTTTCCTTGTTCCCGTCACCGTCCAACCTCGCGGCGCCGGCCACCTCGTAAACTTTCCTTCCTCCGCGTTGTCCCTCCCTCTCTCGCCACGCGCAAACTCCCTTGCTCCGGGCGAGCCCCGGAACGCGGAGGCGGCCCCGAACCCTAACCCTACAACGAGGCCTCGCCGGCTGTGGGGAAGCGGCCATGTCGATGGACTCGGACAGTTCCTCGTCCTCCTCGTTCGGCGGCGCCGACCCCAGGAGCTTCCGCCAGATCACCCGAGACCGTAAGCTCCGCTTCCGTTCTCACTTACTGTAGTGCTGATTGGTTGGTGGGGATCAGGTGATCTCTGTGGCTGTGCTTGTGGCTCTGCGAACTGGGTGGAGTAGAGGGGATTGGTTGCTGATGTTGCGAAATGCTGATTTATAGTTCATTTCGTCTTCTATTCTACTTGTGTTTGTTTGCCTGGAGAATGAAGTGAGTGTGTTATTCGTATCACAACAAAGTTTGGAAAAACTCAGAAACTTTTTAGTGGCCTAATTAAATGGAATGACTTTGATTTCGGAACGGACCCAGAAACTGATGCGGAGAGGAATTACAGTCGAATTGAACTGGCACAATGAGAGACACGACCACAGTTAAAAATGTCAGTAGTTCAACTGCCAGTTTATTTATGCCTGCAGCCTAGTATGATCAGTGAGCCGAAAATACTTTTCCTGTCGCATGCAATGAATCCAAAATTCATAAATACGGCCAAGGTTTAACTACATAAATGGCTCACAACAAGAATGCATCTCAAACTTCGCAATGCACTATACAGTCTGAAAAGCAGAATGAATTGACCCAGTATTTAGTATCTTAGTTTTTTTTATTGGTATTTTATACTTGTTATATATTATTATAATGATGTAGTGTGCATAGTGTCATAAGCTTGAGCTATGGACAAACCGATATCTTAATCCATGAGAATCGTTGAAGTGTGGGCATCACTGGTTACATGAATGCTTTGTGCAGTGGATGCTGCAAAGTTAAACTGCAGAGATTCAAGAGAATCGTTGTAGTGTATGTACTGAGTACTTCTGTCCATCTGTGAATCTGATCATATAATATATGTAATGTAAATGATGAGGCGGAGCCATAGGAATTGTGGTTCAGTATGGTTTTTATTCATCTGGACTCCATAGTCTAGTGCTATTTTAGCAAAGTCACTTGAGGAGGTTCTTTAATGGTGGATGACTAAGAAAGAACGACTTGCCTGGAATTCTTTGCATTCTGTACTCTTTCTTCAGTCTTCACAATAATTTGCCTATCTTTTTCCGATCCTGTATGTATCCATCTACATGATTAGTAAGATTTAGATGGTGCAGTTGCAGTCATTTATATTTGTCATCTACTACCTCCTTTTTTATTGTACACATCCTGCCAGGTTCCTAATTATTATTGTTACTATTATATAGGATTATTAATCGAGATGTTGAGGTCAACCCGGAAGAGCTCAAAGTCGACATGGAAGGTATCTTCCGTATAGCTGATGTTCTAGTTTCTGATGCTTCCACTTTCTTTATCCTTGTGAAAAGTGCTTGAGATATGTGCCCCACAATTATGTGCATCAAATTGTGCTATGGACTTTAGGTACTTATCATGGACAAACTTACGGTCAAGATAATGTCATTTTCGTGCAAGATGGCAGATATCACAGAAGAAGGGGTTTCCTGTAAGTAGGCTCATCAAAACATAGTTATTCCCGCATTTATTTTACATAAAGCAGTTATATCCCTTTGATTATTGTTTGGATCTAAAATTTTTGCATCTAAGCATATAAGGAAATATGTAGACTACATCATATATACGAGTCTATTCGTAATGTTGTAAAGCAGTTGTTAAGAACCTTAGATTTTTATCACAAAATATATTTCCTCTCATGCAAACCTGTGAGCTGGCGTTGCATAATAATTCCTGTAGCCTGACAGGGTACTATTTATACCATTACCATGGGAATTATATACTTCATGTAGCCTTATATGTTTTTTTTTCAAAATAGTACTCCATGCCTAAATTATTTGTGTAGTTCTCTTTGCTAAGTTAAAATTTTGCCATAGAGTATTGCAAATAGATATCTGTTTTTTCTCAAAGTATGACCTCATTGATGCTTTTAGCATTTGCATTTTCAAAGTTTCACGACCTTGGAATTCCTTGAAACAACTGTTTGCTTTTTGAAATATTTTTGTTACAGTCTCTTACTAGGACTACTATTTATACACACCAGTGTACAGGTTTAGAATTGACAACTGTTTTTGCAGTGGTTGAGGACCTGTACAAACGGAGGCAGCCATTGCCTTCCTTGGATGCAATTTATTTCATGCAGCCAACTATAGAAAAGTAAGTTGTATTAGCTTCTCCTTGCTGACAACTTGACATGCTGTTTTATGCCAGACTGTAAAACCTCTTTTCTTCTATAGTTCTGAGACATCCCAATCTTTGTCCACTTCACTAAAAATATATTCTTTGTTTCTCTTTAAATTATACTCCTTCCGTTCTTAAATTGTTGATGCCGTTGACTTTTTAAGTTACATTTGACCATTCGTTTTATTCAAAAAAGTTTAAAAATTATGGTATTTTTACTATGATTTGTTTTATCACTAAAGAAAGTTAAAAATAACTTATAATTTTGCATATCTGAGCTAATATTTTGAATAAGATGAACGGACAAACACAATTTAAAAATGGAGGGAGTAATATCTTAATTTCTAAGTCTACTCTTGCTGTTGCAACTTTACTTCATTGTGATCTGAGGTTCCTTGATGCGTATAAGTTATGTTCTTTAGGAAATGATGCATTTTTTACGCTTGTATAAGGTTATTAGTTGAGTTGATCTAAAATACCATGGTTTTTAGGTGCATAGGACAAAAGTCGTAATAGAAAATTATGTTCTTTAGCAGATAATGCATTTTTGATAAAAAAAAATATTGTACACTGAATTCAGTTCCTATGCTTAAGTTCATTGGGAGAACTTTTTTTTTTTTTGGCTGCCTTTCATGCCTTCGGTACACATGCAGTAGGTTGCTGTGACTAGAGTACTTGGAAATTTTTAATAGCTTTAAAATTGATTAACCAACTTGCTTGGGATAAAAAGGCTTTGTTGTTGTTGTTGTAAAATTGGTTAACCATTTCACTCCGATGATGATGCAGCATTCGCACATTCATGTCCGACATGTCAGGGAAAAATCCATTGTATAAAAAGTATGTGATCAATACTATCTTTTATTATGAGCATTTATGTACCATTAATCACTGATATATTGAAATTTTTGTGCAGAGCTTATGTCTTTTTCAGTTCTCCTGTACAGAGGGAATTGGTAGCTCATATAAAAAAAGATTCGATTGTTCTAACACGTATCGGCGCACTCAGTGAGGTTGTGTAACTACCATTTGTTTCATCCATGCTCATTTATCTGAATATTGCATAAACGCTATATCCTGTTATCTGACTTCTGTTCCATGCTTGAAGATGAACTTGGAATACTTTGCTATTGATAGTCAGGTACCTTTGATGTTTTGCAAGTGTTAAGCCCATACTATTGGATTAGTACTCCAAATAGAAACTGAATGTCACTTCATGTTGGCCTAATTCATTTCAAAATTTTGATGTTGTGTACAGGGCTTCCTAACTGACAATGACAAGGCCCTAGAAGAGTTGTTTAGTGAAAGTGCGGAAGGTTCACACAAGTACAATGCATGCCTTAACACGATGGCTACACGTATTGCTACAGTGTTTGCATCGATGAGGGTAGCCTTTGCCATTCTCTGCTGTTTACAATTCTTTGATTTTTATGAGTGTATATATACCCATTCGGGGTTTTCAATATATCAATGATAATTGGGGTGATAATTCTAAAATGGCGATAGTTTACAACTACCAACAAGGAACGAGAAAACCATGTGTGTCAGGTGTAGCCTCTTAAAGCCCATTTGGGCGGGTAAGCTTATGTATCACATTTTTTAATTCAGTTGAAATATTGTTATTTGCATTTCTTAAAGTGATAAAATTGCACTAGTTGATATGTTAGGGCCAGGATCACCTATGTTGGGATTATTTCAACGGAAACTAGCAAATGAAAATCTCCTGGCCCCAAAAATTCTAGTGGCGTCTTTCCCTTACTGACTATTCTATATCCACTCCTTACCAATTTGTTGTCCCACTACCTCAACCTATTTTTCTCTGACCCCCTCCAGTAGCCTTTTACCTACTATCATGCATCACATGGTGATTTGATATCATCTCCGGAAGCCTGATAATTCATAAAAAATAAATCAACATTCAATACATGAGTGATATATTGGATTGTTAGTGGTTTTGTCACCAAAAGAAAACTAGCAACGAGGATATCGTCATTTCGGTAAATTAAATTCATTCATTGGAGAGAACACTTCACTTAGGATGATTGATTAGGATGGAAACAGGAAAGGTTGGAATCTAAAAATATTTACAGTTTTACTTTCTTGTAATTACCAAGTAATCGTGTACTTTGAGCTTACTGAAACAGAATGTGTCTGACTATTTTAGGAGTTTCCTCGTGTGCACTACCGTGTGGCCAGGACAATCGACGCTTCTACTCTGACAACATTACGGGATTTGGTTCCCACAAAGCTTGCTGCATCTGTGTGGAATTGCCTTGCCAGATATAAGTCTACAATACCTGAATTTCCACAAACAGAAACGTGTGAACTGCTTATTGTTGACCGCTCGATAGATCAGGTATGATGTACACTCAGTACTAATATTTGTTAATTTTGTGCTGAGTGCCTCATGGAATACAGCTGGTGCGTCCTTTGATCTCGCACATTTTCTTGAGCACTATAGGTTGCACCTATTATGCATGAGTGGACGTATGACGCTATGTGCCATGATCTTCTCGGTATTGATGGCAACAAGTATGTACAGGAGGTGAGCATATCAGCAACTTGCACTCTACCCACTGGCTTAGCTGGAATCCAATTCTATGTGTGAAATTTATGATTCTTATAAGTTTTACATACAACTCTCAACTGATAGGTTCCAAGTAAGAATGGTTCAGCTAATGAGAGAAAGGAGGTTTTGTTGGAGGATCACGATCCAGTGTGGCTTGAGCTTCGGCATGCACATATAGCTGATGTAAGATTATTGTCACTTTGGTCTTTAACTGTTCCGTATGCTTTTGGCCGTTACATGACGACATCAATATTGCAGGTTAATGAACGGTTGCATGAAAAGATGACCAATTTTGTATCGAAAAACAAAGCGGCTCAACTGCAACAGGCAAGGTTTGTTCAGGAACTTTTTTTCTTCTTCAATTTGAGAAATATCTGAGTGTTAACTGAAGGTTATGGTGCAATTACAACAATCTTATTTAGATGGCCCCCTTCTATCTAAGTGCACATAAAATGCTTTGGTTCAAGAAACGCACCATGCTTAGATGGCTCTGTTTCTTGCGGGCAGTGTTTTGCACTTTAGAGATTGTTTGGTTGCTGCCAGGGGCAGCGTGCCTTGGCCAAGCAATCGATCAGGACAGCAAGCCCTCAAAATCGTTCACCTTGCGTAGCTGCCTGGTCCAGGCAGATTTCTGTGAAACCGATCCAAACAAGCTCTTAATTATCCAACTTACTCCCTCTGTTATTTTTTGTTGATTCTGGTTAGTTCAAATTTTGATCAAATCAGCGTCACAAAAAGGAACAGAGGGAGTATTGCACAAACTGCCAAAAGCCTTTGTTATTCCATTCTCAGTGGAACGTCAACCTGTTTGTCTGTCGCGTCGTATTCCTGAACCAAACCTGGAATGAAACTTTAGCAGGCTCTTTTCAATAGAGCCAAACTATATTGTAAGTAAAATTTTAATTCATTGTTTATTGAGCAAGCCTGCAGAGATCTAAAACGGCCTCTGTTTGAGCTTAAGGAAAAAGCAAGTAGTTTGATTTTAATTATGTAGTTATATGTCATTTGTTGAGTCAAGGTCACGATAGTGGTTGGTAGTCAAAATCTAGAAGAACCATATCCATTGGTTATTTGTAGATATCATAGTGATGAAGGTGTCATAAAGTCAGATGATTGCAAAATTGATAGGTTTTGAAACTTCTGCTACCTGATTAAATTGTGATCTATGCATATGTGACTTCAGTCCAAAAAAGTTTATTTCCAAACATAACTAAATCTTCTTTTAGTTAAAAAAAGAAATGGAAGCCCCATAGCTAAAGAACTATAGTTTTGGTTTACTAGAACCATCAGGATATTGTTTCAGCTCGGTGAGTGAGAACTCAGCTCCTTTCCTCAGGATCTCTTGAATGAAATTAGGGAACGAAGTGAGTAGACTAGATAGATTAATAGAATTTCTGATCTGTATTCCATGAGGCCATCAAGGCAGATGATTGTGTTCAGTATATGCTTGAGTTTCCAGTCGATTTGTTAAATGAGTTAGCTTGATAATTTGTTCTGGTGTTGATAGTCCATGTGATTCTTTTTCGTAAATTACTACCCCACTTACCTTGGTCCTAGTAAAAGGTGGCACTTTGGACCTCTCTTTTCCATATAATACAAAGATACGCAGGCCTCCTGCATGACCGAGAAAAAATATTGTGCGGTGAACCTGTGATCAAATACTTGTCGTCCCAATGGACATGATAGATATTTCGGTGAATCCATAATGAAGTTCAATTCTTTTTTGGTAGGATCCACTCTTACTTGTTTGATTATCCATTTCATGTGTTTCCAGGTCTGGTGGAGAGTTATCCACAAAACAATTGCAGAGAATGGTTCAAGCTCTTCCACAGTACAGTGATCAAATCGACAAGCTTACCCTCCACGTTGAGGTAGTTTTGTTTTCTATAGTGTGCTGCATGTCTGTGTGCTGCATGTCTGCTCCTGCAAACGTATAAGAAAACTTACTTGTAACTTTTTTATCATTAATTGGTTGAGCTTTGCATTTTAGGAACTTTTTCTATAGTGTGCTGCATGTCTGTTCCTGCAAAAAGTATCAGAAGGTCATCTTAGTAAAAATGTCACTTGAAAAGTCTATAGTTACTTCAGATACTGTTAAAATGTTAATAATTCCTCAAGAAGTATAGTTTCCACTTTGTGATGCTGCTGGATTGTAGTTATAGTACTATGTTGAACAACAAGCGCACACTAACTCACCATGTGGATTGCTGGACGAGATTATGGCCACATGGATAGGCATTTTGAATAAGGCACTACTAGATCAAGAAATCATTAATCTGGGATCTCATTTGAAGATAATAGCAGTACACAAATTATTTTGTTTTCTTTTCTTTACTCATTTTAGTACAGATTGCAGGAAAGCTCAATAATATAATCAAAGAACAGCATCTTAAAGATGTTGGACAGCTTGAGCAGGATCTTGTGTTTGGTGATGCTGGGACGAAAGAACTCATCAATTTCTTGCGGACACGCTTGGTAATTGCCATTTGAACTATAGCTAGTGAGATACGAAAACCTTTCTTAACGCTATTCAAGAACATTTTACTTACTGTAGGATGTAAGTCGAGAAAATAAGCTGCGTTTACTAATGATTTACGCTTCAATCAACCCGGAGAAGTTTGAAAGTGAGAGAGGTGCAAAGCTAATGCAGGTAATATAGCTTTTGTTTCATCTCATTTTTCATTCTGGTTGTGTATAATTTGTTGAATTAAGAGCTTTTTTTGCGCACTTGAATTGTTGTGGTAGCTAAGATTTATGTTCCCCCGTGAGCTTAAGAATAGCAGATGAGATTAGAGATAGAGGGATGATTCGGGTTTAACTTCTTGCTTGCCTTTATTAATGATTACGGTTCTCTTATATAGAGACCGGCCTAAACAATCTTGCTAACAAACTGGGCTCACTGACAATCAAATCATAACAGCAAACCTGAACTAACTGAAAACCTGAAACCGAACTTATCCTATTGACATGGCAAGCAAAGGCGGCGGATGGCCTATGTTATGGCTAAATTGCGGCTGGATTGATCACGAATAGATGAATTACAGGAGATGAGATATACCTTGCTCGCCCTCCCTAGGAGGCTCTGAGTTGGAGGTTAATCTCTGCTTAACCTAAAACAAACCGAAGGCCTCTTTATAAATAGAGACATCTAGACTAACTTAACCAATACTTAACCGACTAACAATCGTATCCAGCTCTAATTCTCCTAACAACTTAACTCCAATCTAACCACGATTTTGTTTGACACGTCGTTGATACTTGTTGCGGAAGGACTCCACAACAGCCTACTCCTCGCGTGCCGGTTTGGATCGACTGGAGTAATGCCGTCCCCACATAACATGAATAGGTTTTCTCCAGTACATATTGTAGTGGCACTATAAGCGTATTTATATGTGATTATGTATGACCAAGTGGTGTCTCACTTCATATTGGGTCGGTTAAAGGCATATTGTGAAGTTGTGATCAGAAAGTGATCCCCACCTTGGCAGCTCTATTTTCCACTGGTAGCATGGCTTGAACCACAATATTCGGTGTTCATGATTGCAGACAGTTTTGCAAATTTGCAGAGACAATATTGCAAAGTTGGCTAGGCTTATTGTAAGAATCTCATGGAAGATATACAAGAAAACTCCAAACAAGCATTGCTGATCACACTGTTGTTTTTTCTTTAATAAATTATGGATTTGTTACCTTGGTTTTAACTTAGTTGCTTAGAAAACATCCGCACTGATAAGCAAAACCAGTGGCGGGGCCAGGAATTCTTCATGAGTGGGTGGGTTGTGGTGGTGGTGTGGGGAGGTAGCAGTGTTGTTTAGAAGTTATGACTTAGGGTTGTGAAACTTGCAAGTGGTTCGTGTTATTAAAATAATATCTAGTTTTATCAGGATATCTTTTATCTAGAGTCGCCAGTTGGAAGTTATATGTGTGGATACATATGCCCCTTGTTTTTGTGACGTCGCCTAGGCATTGTGAGGGGATGCCACAGGGTTTTAGTTACGCCACAACGCCTAGGCGCTATGAGGGGGTGGGTCAACACAGGACGCCACAACACCGTAAAAACATGGTATATGCCGGATGTAGTCTTTCTACAAATACTCCCATCTGTTCATTTTGCAGATTATTTGATCTGTGCATCTGAATTGGTTGTATGCGATTACTAGGAAACTACAGTGTTACCCTTCAATCAGTCCCAAAACTTAGATTTAGAGCCTTTCTTTTACCTAAATGCAAACTATATTCTACGCCAATTCTAAGTGAGCGTGCTAAAGTGGGAGCTGAGCCTAGCTCAGTTGGTTGAGGTTACGGTTGTACGCTGACTAAACAAGTTTGAATCCTATTCGACCTAATTTTGGTGTGAATTTTTTATTTACACGCTTAGTTTATCCTAGGTTGGTTGAGGTTTTTGTTTCCTTTTTAAGTTTGCACATATAATCCATTTTCATTTTTGTACTAGTGAACCCAAGCTAAAAAAGGTAGCTTTTTGTGCTTCACCCTCCAGATAAGCTGTTTGGCAAAATGGATTGACTGGATAAGCCAAATAAGTTGTTTTGCCAGCTGCTTTTTTACATAATCCAGAGCCCTACCAAATGGGGCCTTATTCCAGATTGAACACCTCGATGGCCAAATACAACTTGAGCAGTTTGCTGGTTAATTTGGAGAAATATAGCTAAATCTAGCTCTGCATACAACAACTCTGTGCTATATATATGTGATTTTTATTGTTATGGCTTTTTTGAATGTTCCCCAAATTACAAACAATCGCAAATCTGGGGCTTCTGATCACGTGGTATAAATCGAGCAAGTGGTCTTTTACCGTTTTGCAATTCTCTTTTTCTATTTTTATTTCTCATTTGTTTTATTATTTTTCTCCTTTTGGGTTTTATCACAAGCATAACTCAACTTGAGGTGGTTGCTGCTGCTGTTATTATTCATTTCCTTCCACAGCTTGCAGGCTTATCTGCTGATGACATGATTGCGGTAAATAATATGCGCTGCTTATGTGGACCTGATATTAAAAAGTCTTCTTCAGTTGCGGGTTTTTCTCTGAAATTTGATCTTCATAAGGTAATGTCGCTGTGAACTTTATTAGTTATTTAGTTTGTTTATAGTTCTATAGCCTTCAATAACTTGGGATTCAACTCAATTCCATGAATATCAGAAAAAGCATGGTATTAGAAAGGATCGCATTGGAGAAGAGTCAACATGGATGCTGTCCCGATTTTATCCCATCCTCGAGGTTCGAACACATCCCAGAACTATAATGTCTAAATAGTCATCTCTATATGATTAATTTAGCACAAATTTAATCGAAGTATATGCTCTTTGCTTTTTCTTGTAGGATTTAATCGAGAAACTTAGTAAGGGTGAGCTACCAAAAGATGAGTACCACTGCATGAATGACCCTAGTCCTAGTTTCCGTGGAATTCCAGGCAGCACATCTGCCCGAACAAGTCCAGCTCATCAGCCAGCTCAATCCATGAGATCTAGGCGAATAGGTGGCACATGGGCTAGACCACGGAACTCTGACGATGGTTATTCAAGGTCAGTGATGACAACTCTTGGCCTTCATTTTCCTCTCTGCCTGCATTTCTCCTTACCATCCTGATGGACATGCCCAAAGTGACCTATTCTCTTAGCCCAATGAGATGCTATCGGGATGTGTTTTCCAATCTTTTTTTATTATTGTTTAACTGTGTATATAGCTAGTGTGGGAGTTTCCCTGCAACCATAAAAGGACGATACGTTAGCTTGTTCAGATTACGAACTAATTGAGCTTCTTTGAGGTGCTTAAATTCTGTTGTCTGTTGGTTGTACTCTATCCTTTTTTAAAAAAAAAATACGAACAATACTCTATCCTTAATCATATCTCAAACATGAATAACTCCTGGTCACGTCAAATATGTAGTCAAGTGGGTGTGATATAAGTTTAGATTACAACCATTTCTTAGTGACTAATATGGATTCTTACAGCGACTCTGTGCTGAAGCATGCGTCAAGTGACTTTAGAAAGTTGGGCCAGCGCTTATTTGTGTTTGTAATTGGGGGTGCTACTCGATCTGAGGTATGTTTGCCCCACTATCCTTTTTTAATGTTTTCACATTTAAATATGGGGAAAGTTGGTTGTGTAGCACTGAAAGTTCCTCAGTTACGAAAAATACCACCGAAAGTTTGGAGCAACGGAAAATACCACTGAAAGGTGCATGTGTACTCGGAAAATAGCATTTTCTTTAGAATAAGTATAGGAAATGACAAGAGTGCCCTTGACTAAACATCTATGCAGTTTACAGAACGAAACAGAGGCGCGGCTGCCTCTCTCTTCCGTCGCCGGCTTGCTCCCGAATAGGAAATCAGGATCCAGTGCAGTCATGCAAGTTAAGCAGACGCCAATTCTGAACCGTCCAAAGTTCATCCAACGTCCAAATCTTCCTCACAACAATCAGAACCAACACAGACAGGATGGAATGCGCCATAGCTGCTAAATGCAGATCTCATCAAATTCTTATCACTCCAGGCTCCATTGCCCCTCCATATCCTACTATCTCTCTCCTGATGAAAAGCTCACGGACGCATGAAACAGAATTATGCTTTCACTATCTTCTTCCCTGAAGCTCTCGTTGCTTTTCATAGAACTCATGGCCGCGAGAATCTGGCCCAAGGGATCCAAAGCCTAGCAAAATGGAACTATTAGGAAGTGAAGAAGATGGTTCAACTTGGTCTCGTCTATGCCTCATGTTACGAATTTCCCAGATTTGTGGCTATGACTTGTAAATGGGGAAAAGTCATGAAATATGAAGGTGTTGATGACCAACGGGAGAAGCGCGGCACCTACGGCTTGCCGTGGACGAGCTAGGGACAGCATGCCCAAGTTCTGCTCCGATCCGTCCCCATCGATTCGTGGCAGTTCTCTTCCTCAGCCGCCGCCACCGCCCCTCACCTCCTCAGTCGCCGCCCCTGAAGTTTGACGAAGCCCGGCGTGGCTGCTCCAGTGATGCGCGCCCCGTCGAATTGGTGCTTGGCATCAATCCACCATGATGCACGCCCCGTCGTGGTCGTCGCGACGCACAGCCATGACTGCGAACAAGATCGTCTGCAGGACACAACACCCGATCCGGCCATGGAGGAGACATCAGGAAATATCGGGAATCAAATAGCGGAATCAAATCAGGAGGAAGTGGAAGGGGAAAAGGAGATCGAGTAGAACAACCAGCCAAGGGCATTTTGTCCAGAAATTAGAAGGTTGCTAAATCCAGAGTAGACAACCAACTTTCGATGGTATTTTCCGTTGGTGGAAATTTTGATGGTATTTTCCGTAACTGGCGAACTTTCGATGCTACTGAACCAATTTTCCCTTAAATATGTGGCATATAACTTAAGAACTCAAATTAATGATTTTCTTTTTCACATTCTCAATCGATATGTCCTGTGTGAATCACAGTTACGCGCTGCTCACAAGCTAACAGGCAAACTAAAGAGAGAAATCATCCTTGGCTCCACTAGTCTTGATGATCCACCACAGTTCATCACTGTAAGATAGTCGGATGATTGTCCTAGTCTCCTTTCAATTCACGCTAGTTGTACTTGTCAATTTAACGGGTCGTGTCATATTTGCAGAAATTAAAGATGCTATCAACTGAGGAATTATCACTGGATGATCTACAAATATAACAGTATTAAGGGCATGGAATACATCTTCAGCTGTTACATTCTCCACTGTAATTATTTACTGGTATATTTAACTATGTACCAAGCCACAGGCAAAGGGTGGCGTGATATTCTTCCAGTAGTGCAAACCATTGCTTGATCACAATCTTGTGTACATAACAGTGGCCAGAAAGTGTAATATATGTGATAACATTATTAGATTGATGAATGAGATATGTTCATTGTTGCGGTAGCCGCTTTCTCCAGTGTACTGTTCTTTTAACATGAATGAACATATTCTTGAGAATAAAGATCTTTTTCATGAATTTCTGTGCTTTAGACCTAGAAAGATGTCAGAGGCACTGTAAGTGAACTAATTATGTAACTATTACTTTTAGTTTCAAACTGATGGAGAAGTAGCTCGATCAATTTGCGCGGTTTATCGCTGTAGAAAAGAAGGTTCATCGTCGGAGGTGGTCCTTGGTTGAAAACTAATATTTGTTGAATAAAAGGATTCAGATTTGTTGCTCTGAGTCTGTTCTCCTGTACTGCTTGTTTACTTTGCCTTCAAACTTTCAGTTTATTTTGGTCCTTTTAGTTTCTTCTACGCTAATGTATACTCCCTTGGATTTTTAATTGATGACATTAGGATAGCATTTTAAATTAATTGTTCCTAGCAAAAGTGTCCGTGTGTGACAAACTATAGTATGCTTTGTGGCTCTTGTTCTATTATCCCACTTCTGTGTACTCCTTTTGTCTTTAATATATGATGCTATTGACTTTTTTTTTAGTTTGATCATTTGTCTTGTTTATAAATATTTGTACAAATAATTAAATGTATAAGTTAACTTTAAATATTTTTTATGATAGATATAATGATAAAGTTCATTTTATATTAGGTAAGTAATTGTTTGTCTATATATTATTGGTAAAAATTTAAGAAAAAAATCAATATCGTCATATAACTAAAAATGAAAGGAGTAATAATTGTTATAACTGAAAAGACTGTTCCAAAAGATATCAATTAAACACTGGAGGGAGTATTTCACACCTTAGGGCTCCTTTGGATGCTAGGGAGGAAATTTTCCGTGGATTATTATCACAAAGGGGATTTTCCCTGTGACAATGACATCCCCATCCACCAATGTGGATAATCCGTTGTGCCATTTGGGTGTCAAAGGGCTAAAAATCCCTTCATAAAAGAAAACCAGAGAATTGTTTGAAGAATTCCATAAAAATGATTTAACTCAGATCAAATATCGGCAATCCACATGTAAAACTTTAGCAACAACTAATCACGCATCCAATTCCTCAATTTCTATGACACAAACGTATCTGATTCTCAGAGTAAAAATAAAGAAATTATATTTTTCTTCCTTATCCAACAGAAATTGAGTAGAACAGTCAGATGCTTCAACATATGAAGTAGGAAGAACCATGCCACACCACTAATAGGGTCGATCAGCACCTGGATCGTGAACCATGCGCCACCCTCCCCGCGCTTCCTCCATGGCGACAACAAGCAGCAGCGCCCTTTAGGGAGGGGAGGCGCCGAGGAAGGGGCGGTTAGGGAACGGAGGAATTGATGAAGATGGAGTGGAATTGGAGGCCAGAATCGCGATGGATTAGATCTACGTGCAGGGGACGAACGATTTGGGGGCGGAGGCGTTGAATCAGGAGCGAGTGTGAGCGAACGGCCGTCGGCGCGCGAGGGACGAGCAAGACGATGGTCAACAGGGAAGAAAAGGAACGACCGCAGAGGAGTTTTTTTTTTCTCCTCGGGGATCGACCGGGAACACGAGAATTGCCCCGTGGAAATTTTGGCCCACCTCGCATCCAAATGATGGCCCGGGATAGCAGGGGGAGCGAAACCACGGGCCGAGTTTCCCCCGTGGAATGGGCCGAGATCCCCGTGGGGATTGGGGCATCCAAACGAGCCCTTATGAGTTAGGCTAGAAGCGATGTTAGGTGGGATAGCAGCATAGCATCATTGATTTGCACTTTATGCAACCCGGCGGTTACCGCGTGTCATGTCCCCCGGGCCGGTTGCAGAACCCGTCTATAGCCGTCGAACCTCATACTCCGCCACTGCGCTGCATCTCTCTCTATACTTGTCTTATGCATGTACATCCACGATACAATATATTTTAGAGACGAATCCATATCTTTGTATTGGTTACCTGTTTTCCTTTTCTTTCTCCTCCATGCATAAATATGTTGCTCTAATTTTAAAATTATGTGGATGAGAGAGTAAGAGACTGTGCCAATGTCAAAACAAGGAGTGAAAAACAGCGTGCGGTGTAATTTAGTGAGCATTACTACATCTAGATAACGTAAACAAATTATTAAAAGTGTTGTCAATTATAATAACAGTCGCCTCCGTAGCATAGTGGTATTGCGTTCGCTTCGTAAGCGAAAGGTCGTGAGTTCGATCCTCGCCGGGGGCTGCTTTTGCCAGTTTTGTTGGTTGATCTTTCCGTCAAAGGCCCATCTTTTTTTTCCCCATTTGTTTGGTAGGTTTTCACGGTATTCTCCGCCCATAAGACCACTTGTTTTGGCAGCTCAGACCACACCATCGCTTCATTGTATTAGCACGTCTGCTGTGTTGCTTCAAAGCAATCTCGCCGGGGGCTACTTCAATATTTGATTTAGCCAGTTTTGCAGTTGCTTCTAACTAGGGGGTGTTTATAGACGGGTTGGTGAACTCGGCTGCTCGATCAACACTTACGGATGAACTCTAATCTATATATACCATATAGAAGCAACCCACATGAAGCAACCCACTAAGTGTCATATAATTACTATAAAGCTGCTCTCACATTGTGCTACATCATCTATAAAATTACGTTCATTGGATATGAAGATTCTGTTTGATCACATCCGTCCATCAACAAATCTTTGCTTTTATTAGTATCTATTTAGTTCTTTACCACCATCAGTAACCCGCCAGTGGGAGAAATGCTAACCGAAACCATCAGTAACCGGCCAGTTACGTTGTCCGTGTGTTAGCTGCCTGCATGCAAAAATTGCTGCCAGTCAGCCAGTGATGGACAATCAAGACACCGATGCTTCCTCTTCCAATTCCTCTCCCATATGCCTCCCCCCAGGTAGCCTTAAAATGTCATGCGTTCAGAGATTCTACGATGAGCATCCATGTATATATGTAGCGAGAGATTTGGCAAGCTACAATAAGCGGCCGAAAGCAAGCCTGATCAAACCATGCATGCCCCGAGACAAATCTTAGTGGCATGTCGAGCTAGCTGCCTACTACATTCTGAGATTCCACACCACTCCTAGCAGGATATGTATGGCTATGTAGTCAACTACTACAACGCTAGAGGCCTTCCTTCCTCCCTCTCGCTTTGTCGTTTCATAAACAGATTCTCTACAAGGTGAGCATCCCAGGGAAGCGTGAAACTGTTGTACATGTGTAAAGGATCAATATAGTTGTTACTGTTGTTCCTTTGTGCGTTCACTTTTTCTCTACAATCAAATTACAAAGTGGAATGAGCAAATTTCCTAATACTTTGCAAAATTTAGTTGAACAGAGAAAAAGAGGCGTCACAAGGCTTCTTTACAGCAAAACATTTGGTCCTTGGATGCCCTTAGGAGTTTTACTTTGCAAAATGTTCTTACACGTTAAACTGGAAATTCATTGAGAGATGTAACCATCATTAACAGGTGCCAATGTGACTCCTTACCTCATGCATATAATAGAAAGAAAACTATGTAATTAAATAAAATATATATTCTACTAATGTGCATGAATAAAGTATTTAGTATGTTCAGTTGTTGATTTTATTCATATATCCTTTCTTCTCTGGGTGATTTGGAATGCTTGAGAAGATGTCACATATTGTTGATGTTTATGTGTTCTGAATAATTCATATATTGCTTCTAGCTATCTAATTTCCGGAGAATAACAAAGTAGATGACATTTATATAGTCACAGAAACTTTTTCTTGGGACATGTTGTATAAAAGTCTGAAGTTATTTTGTATAAAAGTAAAAAAGAATGTAAGCATAACAAATTTTCTCCAGATGCTACCATAACTATTTTGTCAATCAGCCATCACTTTTTTTTTTATATCGTCCAACAAAGCTAATTAAATGGTTGGTTTATAAGTCCCGCTGCAACGCGCGGGGCATCACCTAGTTCTTATTTATTATTAGTTCTAAAAAGGTTGATTTGATTAAATATAATGTGCTTAATACTTTGGTGTCAGAGGTAGAGCCGTATTATTGTATCCCTCTGCCTCCGGAACACCAGAATATGAGCATTAAATACTGCCAAATCATCAAAATTGTTGGACGCACCCTATTTATTTCTCCAAGCGTTATCATTGAAGAAAGGGAGGGAGTTTGTTGTGTGATTTTCAACAAATGTGCGCCTGCACAATAGCGAGCTAATCCATGCCGCACTTATCAAGAAACCGAATCAATCCATACACCCCAAGCATGGAATTAGTCCGTTAGGCTATCTCAGAAGGCAAAAATGAGTGTTGATGTGTTTTAAGATACAAGACCCAAAAACATGTATCTCCAATGGGAGTCCAAAACTAGTCCTCGACTCCTTCCTCCTCTAGCGGGCGCGGCGGACGGTGTCCTCGAACTTCTTGCGCTTGCAGAGGCGATAGTCGACGAGCTCTTGCACATCGGCAATTTTCATGTCTGGCTTGCGGGGATGCTCGGGCACCCCCCGAGGCAAATCTTAATTAGTTGCATGTCGAGCTAGCTGCCTACTACATGCTGAGATTCCACACCACTCCTAGCAAGATCTGTATGGCTATGTAGTCAACTACTACAACGCTAGAGGCCTTCCTTGCTCCCTCTCCCTTTCTCATTTCATAAACAGATTCTCTACAAGGTGAGCATCCCAGGGAAGCGTGAAACTGTTGTACATGCGTAAAAAGGATCAATATAGTTGCTACTGCTCTTTTCCTTTGTGCGTTCACTTTTTCTCTACTATCAAATTACATAGTGGAATGAGCAAATTTCCTTATACTTTGCAAAATTTAGTTGAACAGAGAAAAAGAGGCATCACAAGGCTTCTTTGCAGCAAAACATTTGGTCCTTGGATGCCCTTAGAAGTTTTACTTTGCAAAATGTTCTTACACGTTAAACTGGAAATTCATTGAGAGATGTAACCATCATTAACAGGTGCCAATGTGACTCCTTACCTCATGCATATAATAGAAAGAAAACTATGTAAGTAAATAAAATATATATTCTACTAATGTGCATGAATAAAGTATTTAGTATGTTCAGTTGTTGATTTTAATCATATATCCTTTCTTCTCTGGGTGATTTGGAATGCTTGAGAAGATGTCACATATTGTTGATGTTTATGTGTTCTGAATAATTCATATATTGCTTCTAGCTATCTAATTTCCGGAGAATAACAAAGTAGATGACATTTATATAGTCACAGAAACTTTTTCTTGGGACATGTTGTATAAAAGTCTGAAGTTATTTTGTATAAAAGTAAAAAAGAATGTAAGGATAACAAATTTTCTCCAAATGCTACCATAACTATTTTGTCAATCAGTCTTCACTTTTTTTCTATCGTCCAACAAAGCTAATTAAACGGTTGATTTATAAGTCCAGCTGCAACGCGTGGGGCATCACCTAGTCCTATTGAGTGAACAGTAACTCATAGTTCTTTTTCCATCCGCCGGTTTCATCTCCGGGTTGACCAACCCGTTTATGAACACTCCTACTTCTAACTGCTGCTCTTTTTTGTTAGATGATGCGAGATTGAGGTTGTATTTTGTTAGATTCAAAAAAGTTATAGCTAAATACAACCACTGACAGAAACCAGTCACATCATAAATACATTCATGCATACCAATGAACAAAATATCTAAAACAAAAAAGAAAAGAGAAAAAGTCTCCATATTGCAACATCTATATTCTTTTGGAGTGATCTTGCTAGTAAGGTCTGCTCCATCATGTGTCTTTTCTCATCTAGAAATCAGAAACATCAACCTCTGCCAATCCAAGGATTTGATCTAGCACTGTCGGTCTCTGGCGATCCGTTCCACAGGATCTTTGTCCCACGGTGCTGCGGTCGCTCCCTTTCTTGTGTTTCTCTTCTAAGAGATGCGAAACAGACGGTGGCCTCTCTGGCGCCGTAGTGCGGGTGGGTCGGGATGAATCAACATCAGAGTTGTTTTATAGTTACTAGTTTTGAAGATTAGGTAGCTACTAGGTTTTTCTTTACTTGTTGTTTGTGATGGCGGCGAAGCTTAGGTTTTAGGGGATGGCGGCGACGCTATTCTGACGAATAATGGTCCTCCTATTCTTTTCTGACTACGTCGATATTCTTGTGCCATCGGATTCGGCTACGAAACTGTGAAGATTATTTTGTTTCTTTTACCTCTACTACTCCATCGCCGTGTTCTTCTCCGACTTGTTGCAGCTTGTCAAGGTGAAGGCCGCCCCGCCTCGCAGGAAGGCTGACGAGCTCCTCCAGCTGACTATGGATGCATGTCACCGTCACTATGGTGCTTTTGGCCACAGTGGGCATGCTCGTGTTGTGTAGGAGCGCGCAGTGTTGATGCCATTGCTGCGGCACTTGTGTCACTCGATGTCAGGTTACAACCTTCTTTCGCAACCTCTTGTGGTTTCAAGAACCTGGCGATTGCGTCTTCAGAGCTTCTTCGTAGAGATACAAGTTTTGTTTATTTCTTCTCTTTGGTGAAAGAGAGGACATCTTAGTTTTTGGACGATGGAGTTGAGGCGGTGACAATGTTTGTCCTTATAGAATATTATCTTCTGGCTTCCATGTCTCGTCGATGTCCTTCTCCTCCAACGTTTGACAACGAGCCCATGGGTTGAAGTCCGTAGTGGGGTCCTATTTGGAGTTTTCAGGATTCAATCTTTAGGTACCTCTCATGCGTGGAGATACAAATAGGGATTCACGACGTCCCTCGTCGTGCATGGGATCGAGAAGATCTTGATAATCTCTCGAAGGACGCGTTTCTATATGCCATGCATAGTGTTGGTTTGGTCCTGTGTAGGGTGCGTTGAGTTTATCAAATAAATACTACATTTGTATTAAGGTTTGATGGGTTAAAAGAAAAAGGATTTTCTCCTTCTCAGATGACTGAGATTTTGTAGATCTCTCAGTAGGAGCCGGGTAGCCGAAACTTGAGCCGATGGCAAATCCAGAAGGCCCAGCAAGGTCACCAGTGCCAACGAACCCGCCAAGAGGTGCGAAGCCTTCGGCGTTGAGGTCGATGCGCCCTAGATCTAAGCGGGAAGCGCCCGTGGAGTAGGGATCAGGGTTAGGGAACAAGTCCTGGTCCCGTCTCCTCCCACGGCGTCGTCCCCGAAGCCATCCATGTTGGAGGAGGAGCTGCTGTTGACGTCGTCAGGCGCCGGCGACACGGGCAGGAACGACCGCCGGCGCTTCCCAGTAGCCAGGCGGAGTCGCAACAGGAACGGATTTGGGATAGGGGCTGGGCGATGGGAGATTGGAGCCAGGACAGCGTCGGCGGCGGGTGCGGCGGGGTGATGCGGACACGAGGGGAGGGAGACGAGAGGCGGATGCGAGTGATTGACAAGAGGAGGTGGTCGTGAGCGGATAAGACCCCTTTTCCCTCCTCGCCCCACTAAACCCTAAAGTTTAGATGGCCGTTAGGGTTAGGGTAACCCTAAAGTCCACCATACCTTTACAGGCCTCTAAAAGTCCGCACCAAACGCGCCCAAAGTTTGTGGAATTGCTCGTCCCGCCAACAAAGGTTTCTAGGGTTTTGGAAAAAACCTTACTTTCACAGGAATCATCTTCCTCCGTCGCGTCCCATTCAAATCGCGCCACCAAACCCTAGACTCCGGGGGGCCATCGGCCCCGCCCCCGTCCCGGCGACGATGAGCTACGCGGCGTACAAGATGATGCACTGGCCCACCGGCATCGACCACTGCGCCGCTGGTTTCATCACCTACTCCCCCTCCGACGCCGCCGCCTTCTCCGCCCCCTCGTCCGCCGGCGGAGCGGCCACCCCCGGGCCTGACGGTGACATCGACTCCGCGGCGGCGAAGGCGCC
>LAPY01001621.1:29878-45569 GCA_000970635.1 Eragrostis tef
TGACGCCGCGGCGGCCGAGGATGGGGCTGGTGGCTCGCAGCCGTCTTCATCGCCCGGCGCCGTCCTGGACGGTTTATGTGGGGCTCGACTGGAGCTGGTGTGCCATTACAGGTTCGGTGCCACCTCGCTCTCGCTTCTCTGGATGTATCTATAGTTCTAGAGTTTAGGCAGTGATGACTCTTGGCCGTGGACTAATTCTCTGAATTTGACATTTAGGCTCCATGGGAACATTGAGTCAATGGCTGTGCTTTCAGATGGCACGGATAATAGGCGAGACTCCATCGCTCTTGCATTTAAAGATGCGAAAATTACAGTTTTGGAGTTTGATGACAGTATCTATGGCCTGCGAGCAAGGTATGAACATGACACATTGCTTTCTCATCTATCGAGGAATGTATAAATTTTCTCCTTTGCCATGGATGGGGACAATTATATTTATATAGCGGGTAAATGTAATGACAAGGCAGCATGTTCTTAATCGAATTTCTACATTGGAAAAACTTTCAAATGAAATGAGAAAACTGCAATGTCACCAAGTTACCAGGATAGGACCCCAGGTATTAAAGGACCATTAACCACACAAACTTACTGCACTGGCACCATTTTTTTTCACACATAAATAAAATCCAGCACCGTTCTGTTCCTTCTCACTTTCTGATGCACATTAAACCAGACCATCATTTTTTTAGCCGAAGCAGTTTGCTGTCTTGCCTTCCTACAAATTGATGCAGTGTAGGTAACAAACTTGCATTCTGGATTTTGCAGCTCAATGCATTGCTTTGAAGGTCCCGAATGGCAGCATCTGAAAAGGGGAAGGGAGTCGTTTGCCTGGGGTCCTGTAATAAAAGCGGACCCTCAAGGCAGATGTGGTGCTGCACTTATCTATGAAATGCAGATGATAATTCTGAAAGCTGCTCAGGTGAAATTTCCTGTTTTGGTCTCATGCTTTCATCCTCAAGTGATAATTCTCTGTTTCTTCTATCTTATTACCTTTTTTTATTTAACCTTTTCGTTTCAATAACTTGCTTTTAGAATAGGGATCTATAAAATTATTGCTATTGTGGTATTTCAACATTTCTATTTGGTAAAAAAGAGTTATTTAAGATTTCATTTTCCTCACATAGTATATAAATTAATTAGCAGATTTTATTCTTATTAGGTTGGGCACAGCTTAGTTGGAGATGATGAACCTGCACGTGGGTTGAGTTCAACTGCTGTTCGGATTGAGTCTTCATATTTGATTGACTTGCGTGTTTTAAATGTAAATCACATCAAAGATTTTACATTTGTGCATGGTGAGATAAGATTTATTTTCACACACGATATGGGCTCTGTATCAAAGCTTACATTTTCACTATGTAATTTCATGCTTTCTAACCTCTGTTAAACTTTTATGGACATGTATGTTATTGTGGCATAATGATTGGTTTTGCTGCCACCCTTTTGAAAGTTGCCTTGGGGTCATTATCATTTTTTCATTTAGTGTGCTGTGGTGTCATACTAAGTTTGATTATTATCGGTTAGGATGCTTGTTGCTACACTTCAACGTTGGTAGGAAAAGTTCCCACCAAAATGAAAACAAGAAAAGGAAAAAAGGAGATGGTAGAATGACCAGATGAATAAAGCAATGCAGAAACATGAAGGAGCCTTTCCTTCTAGTTGTAACCCCCTTACGTCTGTCTTGGGTCTGCACATGGTGTTCCCATGCACCTATTTGCCCCTTGACCTGCATCATAGATGCACAGATGGTTAGTTCAGTCCCTAATTCTTATACATGATGTTGGAGCATCGGTCCTAACCCAAGCCACCTCTGGTGCTTTGAATTGTTGGTGACGGCGAACCACTTCTTTGGGTAAATCTATAGTTGGATAATTATTGATCGGTTTTGTGGGCGTTCATTAATTTTGTTAAAAAAAAACCCTATGGTTTGATACCTATTTCGCACAAAAAGTATATGAAAATTCTGTGAATTAAGGAATTGATAGACTGGAAATCCTTGTAGGATCTTTGTGCTGTATGAATGATTACATAAACCCTAGTTGATATCCTACTTTCAGTAGTTCAAACCCTGAGATCTTATGTTATGTCCTGTGAAGAAGTGTTTGTCACTTTGTTGCTACAATTTCTACGTGTACCTGTGTAGCTTGTATCACTGAATCACCTCTTTTTTGTCCTAATCCTGTGTTTTTAGTTCACATCTGATTCTGCTACTGGCAATATCCCCCTCCTACGTTTCGAATGATGAGCTATAACTTGGTGTTGATAAATGTTACTGAAGATTTTTATTGCTTTCTTCTTTGTTCTGTCACTGCTGCTGGTTCTGCATATCATGAGTTCCTTGTCTTGTTGAACTTATTCATAAATAAATAAATATTCATAGTTAGCCATACTGCTTTACATATTCAGAACTGTTCTATTCATGAGATCTTCATTATATGTTTACTTCAGGTTATATTGAGCCTGTGTTGGTCATACTTCATGAGCAGGAGCCTACGTGGGCTGGGCGTATCTCATCGAAGCACCACACGTGCATGATATCTGCATTTAGTATAAGCATGAGTTTAAAGCAACACCCAATGATATGGTCTACTGCTGTAAGTGTGCAAGATTTAGTTGTGAGCTTAATCATTTTTTGTCTTCTGTTATCTATCTGCATATATCAGTACGTTCATTAGCAAAAAGTTTGTAGTACTGTAGCATATTTATGTGTATTGTGTAATCCAATAAGCATAAACATTGATCAAATATATATTAATAAAATATGCTGGATTTGTTTTCTAAGGTTAAATGCTTTGAGTTCGGATAAATTATCAATGTTTGTGCAGCTGTATCTGAACTAATCCTATCTTTGAATCCCTTAAACTTAGGCCATGATGCTTATTGTACCTTATCCTATACTTTTTTGCTGGATTTCATTAAACGTTTGGGCCACCGTGCGCTGGATTTCTTTAAACGTTTGGGTCATCGTGTAGATTATTTTTACCAGGAGCTAGGAATTTTCCATGGGGGGGGGGGGGGGGGGGGGGGCCTACATATGCATAGTATTTGCAATATAAGAAAGAAAATTGTAATCGCACTGCAGAATGGAAATGGTATGAAATGCTAGTGGGTAACCTTTTCATATTATGATTACTCTTCAATAATTAATCCAATTTGTAAATTAGCAACGGCAGCACCTAAGACTCGAATTGAAGTTAATCAAGAACTACAACAATTCAGAAAGTCTTACCTTGCCTCAAACTGTTGTTGTCACGGAGTAGTAGGACAGCAGAGCTATACAGAACAAACTGTGATCGACTGATTGTTGTGCGTTCCTCGGCCCGTCATCGTGGACAGCGTTGTCGCGTGCCAGACTACTGGCGTGATGCGGCCGTATGCCGGAAGCTGGGAACGCAAGGTGCAGGCACGTGCAGCGGCGGCGGCGGCGGCGAAGGGTTTGGCTAATGCAAGCAAATTACCGTGATTGCCGTCATCGATCTCAATACACGGGGAAGGCCAAGAGGCAGGAGAAGCTCATGCACCCATTAATTATTTTCTTAAGCCGTGTTGGCCCATAATTTGTTATAGCACGCAGGATAAAAAACTGTTGTTTGCTCCAGCCTTGAGGGGGGCCACGGCCCCTGCTGGCCCCCCTGACGCTCCGCCACTGATTTTTACTGTTTCTTGTTATATGGAGTTATGCTCTAAACAATTTCATGATGAGCTCGCATTGTTTAGTACAATACGGAGTAGCTATACAGATAACCCACACTGAACATTTGGAACATCAACATGGCATGCTCTCCATTGCGCACCTTGATTTCGAATAGAATGTATTTACATGATCAATTTACAAGATTAAAAAAGTGTTTTTCATTTTTCGAAAGTTAATATATGCAGATTTTTTTGTTCCCATGATTTTCACCTTTTGGCTAAGTATTTAAGTCACTGATTGCCTGAGTTTGAAAACTGGATCTTGTCCAAATCATCGATTATTTGTGACTGGGGACAGTAGGTAACATCAAGCTATCTGAGTTGAATAACCTGATTGAAGCATACGATTCATTTATTTTCTGCATACTCTGCTTGTAAATTCATATTGATTTTCTCCAATTCATATGGTACAAGACCTTAATATTTTCAATGTTGTTGCCCACTTTCTGTTTTATGCCTAAATTTTAGTGGGATTGCATAAGTTGTATAGCATCCAGATGTCTTGCAGTTCCTTTGTAATGGTTGCTGTGGTTCTCTTGTTTTAAATTGCGCTTAGCATGTTTTTTTTTCCATCTACCTTGGTAGCCTTTGAGTTTATGATGTATCTATCCTTTGTTGAAGCATTAATAGTGATTCATTTCCTTTTATTCAATACAAACTTTACACTTTTCTTCATAATCATGCTTTCCAGGATCTGCCGTATGATGCGTACCAACTTCTTGCAGTGCCTCCGCCTATCAGCGGTGTTCTTGTGATCTGTGCAAATTCGATTCATTATCGTAGCCAGGTTCTTGTAACCTAAATACTAATATCATTTTTCCGATTGGCTGATCTGTAGTAATTGATCCGCATTTTTTGCTGTTGTTACAGTCCACATCTTGTTCACTTGCTTTGAACAGTTTCGCGTCACAGCCTGATGGCAGGTATGATCTTGCAATAAATATTTAGCACCTTGCATTCCTACATGAATAATGCTGTGTGATGATGCCCATTAGACTATTAGATTCATGAACAGACCACACATCTGAGAATAAAATGAAATAAAATTCCCCTTAAGGATGCACACTCTGCTCAGTTTGAAGATTGGGTACAAGAAGCCTAATTTAAGTTCACAAAAATCAAGCAACAAGATAAGTTTTAATTTTCTATTTGGTTGCAGATTTTATAATGATTGGTATATACTTGAAATAATGAAACTATCTTGCATAGTTGAATGGTGAACATATTATGAAAATTGTATGTAAAACACAAAAATTGTTTGGCCCACCTATGCTGATAACAGCTGGGCAGTTGCTCTGAAAATATGTTTTTTTTTTGTCATTTAACAGGGAGGCATTGCTGCTGCAGCTCAAGTGCATAAATAAAATGCGGTGCATATATTGCTGATATGTAATTGGGTTCATCTTGAGTTCATAAATAAAAAGTTAATGTCTTGTAATACGAATATGTAATTGTGTTTGATCTATAATACTTGTCAATTTGGTCCATCCATGATTTGCTATCATAGATTGCCATTGCTTAGTTTTCTTGAGTTCATAAATAAAAATAGTTAATATCTTGCTATACGAATATGTAATTGTGTTTGATCTATAATACTTGTCATTTTGGTCCATCCATGATTTGCTATCATAGATGCCATCACTTAGTTTTTTCCCCTCTTCATTAGAGGTTTTACATGGTGATATTATGTTTCTTTACTGATCCTGCAGCCCGGAAATTCCTAGAACAAGTTTCCATGTGGAGCTTGATGTTGCTAAGGCAACATGGTTATCCCATGACATTGTAATGTTTTCATCAAAGAATGGAGAAATACTTTTGTTAACAGTCGTTTACGATGGGCGGTATGATACTCACCTTTTTTATTCAAATGTTTGGAGTTTCTAGTCATAATTGACTTGACTTTATCTGTTTTTCTTTATTTGCAGAGCTGTGCAAAGATTAGATCTTATGAAATCAAAGGCATCTGCTCTCAGTTCGGTTGGTTACCTAGACTTCTTGTGCTCATATATCCCTTTGCTTACACTTGTATTATTACTTGACCCAAGGGGTGATGGAATTTTTTGCATGTTTACTGATCTGTTTGGCATAGGGCGTGACAACTCTTGGCAGTTCATTCTTCTTTCTTGGTAGTCGTCTAGCAGACAGCCTTCTTGTGCAATTTTCCTGTGGAGCGCCAGCATCTGCTTTGCAAGGTCTGAACGAGGAGGTTAGTTTTGAGATCTGCTAAATTTGAAATCGTCCACTCAGGAAAATATTTATCATATATGGTCACGCGCCAATATGTGTTATTTTTCCTCATTTCTTGTCGTCATTGTTCCTTCATGTACCATTTATTTTGTCCCCTCTTAGACTGGTTTTTCTATGTGTTGTCTGCTAGTTTGCCCAGACCCTGACAAAATGAACTCATAGCTCTGGACACGTGCACACGCTCGGGTAGGTAAAAGATGACACATGATTGGCAGCAGTGCTAACTTAGGGCTTCTTTTCACCTTAATGTCGGCCAAAACTGTGACAAGATGTATAAACACTTAAGTACTGACCAGTGACCACTTCTTGTTACGCTCATGGCACCACTCTTTCTGCCACTTGTATGAACTGATTCCTGTGGTGGTCCATCGCCTAAATGCATGAATGCTACGGAGTACCAAGACTACTTAGGACCTATACGAGATTACTAATTCTGAACTGAATTCATACCAAGACAAACTCTACATGAACTCACAGCGACATTGTGCATTCTTGCATGACACCATGCACGCATTAACACATCCAGCTTGTAACAAAATGCAAAACAAGAAGATTTATATAACACTGGCATCCCCAAACCTGTGTTGGTATCTGGTCAACTTTGGCGACATTGTGCATTCTTGCATGACACCTACTTTGTCTGTTTTGTGTATTGTGTTGACTGCTCATGCTCAGAGTCATGAAACTAGCTAGAAAACAAAATTCGGGCATTGAGGTTATTTGTATTAAAAGTTTGCAATGGACGCACATTTCTGATGTAACAATTCACAAAGTAGAAGATGCTACAAAAATCTGGTGTAACAATTTCATCTAGGTCCACATGCTAGAAATGTAGTACAGGAAAAAGTACTTGCAATCTGTGTTTCTCATTGTCTTCATTCGTATAACTTCGTATAATGCGTGACAACTCTTGGCAGTTCATTCTTCTTTCTTGGTAGTCGTCTAGCAGACAGCCTTCTTGTGCAATTTTCCTGTGGAGCGCCAGCATCTGCTTTGCAAGGTCTGAACGAGGAGGTTAGTTTTGAAATCTCTCGTGTAAAACTATATGCTCAGATAATTGCCCTGCTAACTTCAAAATCAGCCACGCAGGAAAATATTTATCATATATGGTTGTGCGCCATTATATGTTACTTTTCTCATTTTTTATCGTCATTGTTCCTTCCTGTACCATTTATTTTATCCCCTCTTAGACTGGTTTTCTAAGTGTTGTCTGCTAGTTGGCCCAGACCCTGACAAAATGAACTCATAGCTCTGGACACGTGCACACGCTCGGGTAGGTAAAAGATGACACATGATTGGCAGCAGTGCTAACTTAGGGCTTCTTTTTATCTTATTGTCGGCCAAAAATGTGACAAAATGTATAAACGCTCAAGTACTGACCACTTCTTGTTACGCTCATGGCACCACTCTTTCCGCCACTTGTATGGACTGATTCCTGTGGTGGTCCATCACCTAAATGCATGAATGCTATGGAGTTCCGAGACTACTTAGGACCTATACGAGATTACTAATTCTGAACTGAATTCATGCAAAGACCAACTCTACATGAACTCACAGCGACATTGTGCACTCTTGCATCGTCGCATGACACCATGCATGCATTAACACATCCAGTGCCTAACAAAATGCAAAACAAGAATATTTATGTAACATTGGCATCCCCAAACCTGTGTTGGTATCTGGTCAACTTTGGCGACATTGTGCACTCTTGCATGACACCTACTTTGTCTGTTTGGTGTATTGTGTTGACTGCTCATGCTCTCCATTAGGGAACTGTGACTCTCAGAGTCATGAAACTAGCTTGAAAACAAAATTTGGGCATCGAGGTTATTTGTATTACAAGTTTGCAATGGTCGTACATTTCTGATAACTTATGTTTTCAGAGTAAATGTTCACAAAGTAGAAGATGCTACTATAATCTGGTGTAACAATTTCATCTAGGTCCACATGCTAGAAATGTAGTGAAGGAAAAAGTACTTGAAATGTGTGATTCTTATTGTCTGCATAGTTTCTATATATTAAAATTTCTGATTGAATCTAACTTCTGTTGGTGCTAGCTTTTCTTATGCATATTTTTGAGAATTTTTTTTGGTATTTTACTAAACTGTAGTCAGTCTTTGCCATTTGATTTGCTTAGTTCTCTTAACAATTTCGTACACTTATGACTCATCTGCTTCCTGTTCATGTTTCGAATTATGCATGAATGTTTCACACCTGTAGTGACAAGTTTTGGATAGTATACTAAATCGAGTCTGTTTCTGGAACATTGATTACTGATATCTTTGACAGTCTGCTGATACTGAAGGTGACATGCCTTTCTCAAAGCGCTTAAAGAGGACCCCCTCTGATGTTTTACAAGATGTGACCAGTGTCGAGGAACTTTCTTTTCATAATAATATGGTGCCAAACAGTCCAGATTCAGCACAGGTCTGAACATTACTTGTTGGATAGTTTCTATTTGTTTCTATGTAATTTCTGTAGGGCAGTTCCATTTGATTTCTATTGTAATAATATGAAGCTACTAGATAATTGATTTTGTAGACTCTTGGTTACCGGTTCAGCTACTTTCTTTTCTGTAAAGTAAAAAAAGAAATTGATGAGTTTCCTGCTGCTTAAAGTATCGTGGCTGCTTGTCAGTTTTCTTTCCTGTTGCCAATTTGTTTCACTTTACCTTTACAGAATATCTCATTCGTCGTGAGAGATGCTCTGATCAATGTTGGTCCTCTGAAAGATTTTGCATATGGTTTAAGAACTAATTCAGATCCCAATGCAGCTGGAATTGCAAAGCAAAGCAATTATGAGTTGGTGAGTTCTCTAGCCTACCCTGACTTGTTTAAGGCTGAAAGGCTTTGTTGTTGTGGTTATTGTTGATGATGTCGCATTAGAGTTTTACTTTCTGATGCCATTTTTTTTGTATCAAATCTCTATTGCACTTGTAGAACCATGTAATGAAACTCGAATAATCTGGTCATCCTTATTTCTTATTTTATTTAATTACTGAGGTGTATGAGTTGTGTTGTTCTTCATTTCAGCTTCTTCAGTTATGACAGTTTTGGTTATTTTAGGTGTGTTGCTCTGGTCATGGAAAGAATGGAACAATTTCTGCTCTTCAACAGTCTATTCGTCCAGATTTAATTACGGAGGTGCATAAATTTTATTCCAGATTAAATCATCTTCCCTCACTCTTGGATACAAGATGCGCTTTCTGATGCAATTTTCTTTCTTTGTTAATGTGATGCTACTTTGATGGTCTGGATTAATTGCTGATTAACATACATTCTGTCCCCTTTTGACTTGGTTTTGTTCTTTTAGACATTTACATTTGTAAACTTTAGGCATCGTATGTGTAACTTTGATATTCAGAATACATATGGCGGTCACATCTTGTTGGACTATGGGGGTGCTATTGTAATCCTATTGGCTAGTCATCCAGTTGAAACTTTACATGAGTGAGACGTTCACTATAAAGTAAACCTAAAGGGATCATGCTGAAATATAATCACTCTTATTATCATATATACAAGAGTGAGTTCTGTCTCTGGGTCATATAAGGACAGGTCAATCAACCCGTGCATCATTGTGTTCTGTTAAACACTAACATAGTTCTACCTTCTATCTTTCCCTCTTACATTTGATTTCTGTCAACATACCTTTGCCTCTTTTACTTTTTATTTCTTGGAAAGTTGTAAAAATCCTATGACCCTACGTTATTCAAACTTCCCTCACAAGTCATCTACAAACATAACAAGACCTTTTGCCAGTCAGTATCTTTTTCACTCCTGTCCCCATCTGCTACTCCTGCACAGTTTCTCACAACATCCTGCAGTTTGTTGCTTTAAATGCATAACACCTTCCAGCTCCAGATCATGGCGTAGGTGGGGATGAATGCCCCAGTAGTTGCATAACCTGCGGTGTGCATTGCAGGTAGTACATTATGCACGCTAGAAAACTGTGTGTTTGTGGCAAAAGAAGGAAATGTTCATAGTAGTCCAGGATTCGTTAGCCGCTAAGAAAGATAGTGTAGGAGGCAGATGTGAGCTGTTGGTGTAGACTAAGAGGAGGATGCTAGTGTGGTTGTTCCTATATCTGGCGCCACAAGAACAACAACAAAGCTGCATCAGAGTAGGCAGCGCTGGTCCATTGCTTGCCAAGACAATTAGTTGATTTAATCATTATCCTTAAGTTAGTTTGAGGTCTAGCCCAATTGTTAGGCATTTGTTGAGATTGTGTTAGCTGATTGCCCTTGTTTCCTAAACGGAATTAAACTCCGTTTAAACGGCGTCTAAACGCTAGACAGGTGAGCACCGTCTATGCCTAAACAGCCTTTTAAACAGATTTAAACGCTAAACGATGGTCGACAACTGTTTACCGTTTACCATCTAGGAAAACATTGCTGATTGCACTTTGGCTTACACACGAGTGCTCACTGGTGGCTGTCGTGTCGAGAGGGTGAGGGCTTTCCTTGACTATTGGTGATGTAGATGATGGTATTGCGACCAGGCGACAACAGTGAATGTCTAGTTGAAACAAAATGAAGGTGCAGAATGTGATGAAGAATCAGGGTGTAAAACTTGATGTGTTTAAAAAAAGGTGTAAAACTTGATAGAAAAATGGAAGAGTTATTATATATGTGAAATTAGCAATTGCGACGAATTACTTGGTGACTTCAATATTGTTCTCTTTTTTTTTCGTTTTCTTTGGTAAGAATTACAGTTTTGATACCTGCTGGTATTTTGCTTATGTTTGTTCATAACTTGTCTAGGTGGAGCTACCAAGTTGCACAGGTATATGGACAGTCTACTATAAGAGTTCTCGTGGAAATACAATGGAAGATAATGAATATCATGCTTATTTGATAATAAGCCTAGAAAGCCGGACAATGGTAACATTAATTTGATATGTTTTGTTCATTCTCGCTGGTGATATACTGTATTGATATTCTTTATAATCTATACAATTTTTTTGTCAATTAGTCAAATGGAACTAAGATAATGATATTTTAAGTGTTCGTAAAATATGGAAGGTTCAGACCTTAGTAAACTTTTCTGAAGAACAAACTTTTGAACCTTTCTTGCTTTCACATCTCTGTGGTGATTATAAACCTTTTTCAGACCCTGGGCGGGCCTATTTTCATTTAAAGTTTAAAAATATCGGACCAACCCAAGTCCTGAAGAACAGGACAGGTCCTGGTCATAACCACACCAAGCTGGGTTGCTCATGGAATAACTTAGGAGACTAGAATGATTGCCCACTTTTGTGTAGATTTACAGAGAGAGTGAGGTCTAGTTTCTTGCTTTGGATTGTGGTTACTGGGTGTTGCAAAACCTTGTACATTTGTGAAATAAAATGGCCCAGCCATGTCTTTTTGTGGAATTCTTGATATTTGTAGTACCAACATTTCCAGGATTATTGATTTTTTGTTGAATGGATATATGGCTACCTTTGGGCTCAATCCTCTAATAATTTCTATTTGATGAAATGTTTGCTAATTTTTTATTTGTTATTTACTACTCCCTGCATCCCAAAATAATTTACGCTTTTTGACTTTTAAACATCACGTTTGACCATCCGTCTTAGTAAATTTTTTGTGTATAAATACTATTATACTAAAACAAACATGTCATGATTAAAGTGTTAAGGGTATAGTGTCCTATTAGGAGTCTTTAGTATTAGAGTCCTTTTCCTATTTCATATTGTACTCTTGTCCTCCTAGGACACTCTCATGTACCCTTATATATAGCCCCCTTGGGGCTACATTATAATACAAGTGCTATTCATAACATAAAGTATCATTAATGATAAAACGAATTATAAATAAATAAATAATTTTTGTATACATTTTTTGAACAAGACGAACGTTCAAACATGATGTCTAAAAGTCAAAAGCGTCAACTATTTTGGGATGGAGTGTCTATTTTAGTTATTTTGGGCTTGGCCCTCTATTCTTTTGATGTTGATAGTTGCTGTGTTCTTTTGCTCCAATTTGGCTTGATGCTCTTGTTTTGTTTGACAAATCGATTACTTATACAACATTTTTTTTTGTTACATTAGGTACTTCAGACAGGTGATGATCTAGGAGAAGTTACTGAAACAGTTGACTATAATGTTCAAGCAAGCACAATCGCTGCTGGTAACTTGTTTGGGAGGTATGCCCTGCTAACCCTTATTATTTTGTTTAAGTAATTTGTATCTGTTGTGGTTGGTGAGTAGTAGGGTTTATGATCCACTAGAAGCTTCAGAGTTGAGAGAGAGATATCGAGATTGGTTCCTGATAAATTGCTTGCCTTTTATTTGACGAATTGGTTTCTCTTATATAGAGAAGCGCCTAACAATTCTGAACTCGACCAAATCTAAACAACCTCTAACTGGAAAGCCTGAACTTGACTAGGCAAGCAATGGCAGTAGATGGCTTACTACTTGCTCCGTTTGGATTGCCTGGAGTGGTGCTGTCTCCACATAACAGTATCACACTGTCCTGTAGAAGTTTTGTATTATTCATATTTAGTTTGGATGCATTAGTTTAACTTATGATAATGATTACTCTATTCTTTTGGTATCCTGGACATCAGTTTTGAAATTGTCAAACTATTTTGTTGCATCATCAATATCTGTGACTTTAGGTTATCCGAAGTGGTGACAAACAAAGGTAACAAATTGCTATGCAACTTAGCCCAGGTTCTCTAGATAACAACAACATAACATACTTCCAAATGAAAACCTAATTTACCCACTTCTGGTCTTTCGTCTTCACTTGGTGCATCCATCACTTATTGGTCCTGGGAACAGCACAACTTCTTAGGCAGTTGACCCAAAATCCCTACATGTCTCTCTGCCTAAAGATAAACCCGCAAGTCGACCTCCTTCTGGAGGATCTGACTGTCCAATGATTTCTTCTATCTGCTTAAGCCTTGAGTATACTCTTGCCCTCTTTAAATAGAGGAGACTAGCCTAGGGACCCTAACCTTAGCTGCCGCTCTTGTAGCGGTCGGCTACAGTACCTCGCCAGCCCACAAGGCCCAGCTGACTGCCAGTAACAGATATGAAGTATCGAAGCAGTTCGCACTTTCTCAGTTTGTGGCATATAATTATGTAGCTTTTCGTTTGTTTCCCTGATTTGTGTCTAAGTACAGTATGACGAAACCTTCACGCATAGACTGATTATGTTTAAAGCTGATCATGAAAATATTGAACAGTCTTTTGTCATCCCCTTACTCTTTTTTTTTTCAGGCGGCGCGTCATACAGGTCTATGCCAAGGGTGCTCGTGTGCTTGATGGTTCCTTCATGACACAAGAGCTGAACTTTAGCACACATACATCAGAATCTTCATTGAGTTCTGAGCCTCTTGCAGCATATGCTTCGATTGCAGATCCATATGTTCTTTTGAAGATGGTTGATGGAACTATTCGACTTCTTGTAGGAGGTATAGTTCATCCACTAGTCCCTGTATTTTTTTGTAGGGGAATAGTCCCTGTATTTTGCTTTTGTACCTTGTTTGTTCTGGACATGTCTAAATCTAGTTTTACTGTACCAAGATTATGGTTGGGAGATCATACTGTTTCTTATTCCGGTGCAGATAATTCTAATTGTACAATTTCTGTCAGAAATCCTGGCATCTTCGCAAGCTCAAGTGAGCGAATAACTTCGTGTACACTTTACAGTGACAGAGGTCCCGAGCCATGGCTAAGAAAGGCACGCACTGATGCATGGCTATCTAGTGGTATTGCAGATGCTATTGATGGCAATGATAATTCGTCTCATGACCAGTCTGATATATATTGCATCATCTGTTATGAAAGTGGTAAACTGGAAATTTTCGAAGTGCCCAGTTTCAAATCTGTTTTCTCTGTGGAAAATTTTGTTTCTGGACCCGCTCTTTTGTTTGATACGTTTGCCCGAACTTCCACTAAGGATACTGCAACAGGAAGTCGAGATGCTACTAAAATGTCTGTGAAGAAAGAAGAAGCAAATAACATTAAAATTGTTGAACTTGCCATGCATAGGTGGTCTGGTCAGTTCAGTCGGCCTTTTCTCTTTGGATTATTGAATGATGGTACATTGTTGTGTTACCATGCATATTGTTATGATGGCATGGAAAGCAACACACAATGCTTTCCCATGTCGCCTCAGGGTTCTACTGATCTCGGCAATGACAGTGATTTGAGACTTAGAAATTTGAGATTTCGGCGAATTTCAATTGATATCACATCACGTGATGACATATCAAGTCTTGTACGACCAAGAATAACAATTTTCAGCAACATCGGTGGTTATGAGGGATTATTTCTTAGTGGCCCAAGGCCAACCTGGGTTATGGTTTGTCGTCAGCGATTTCGAGTGCATCCACAGGTATGCAAGTGTGTAGCTAAAATAATTCAGTTACTCCGATGAATTGTGCAATTTCGTATTTTCATTCTAAAGGTCATTGAAAAACTTCCCTTACAACTTTTAAAGTTGATGCTCCTATTTTTTCAACTTTTACCGCTTCTACCTCTGTTATCTGTTTTATTCAGTTTGGTCTATTCTCAATTCTCGGCAGCATTTTAGGCATATTCTTTGATATATCTGTACATCATGAAATGATCAGTGAATCAGGGATTTTTTATGAAATCCATTCGTTACATAGCAGTGGCACTTACATGCAACTTCAACTATTCCTGTATTCTGTATTTTATCCTAAATATTTAATTTTTTTTCAGCTATGTGATGGTTCCATTGTAGCCTTTACTGTTCTCCACAATATTAATTGTTCCCGTGGGTTTATATATGTTACGTCACAGGTAAAGTTGTTCAGATGCACCTTTCTTTTCTGTGTGTTTTAGGTACCTTGTACTCTTTTGGTTTGAAAATTGATATTCATGGATTTTTGGTGCAGGGCTTTCTGAAGATATGTCAGTTACCATCAGCATATAATTATGACAATCACTGGCCAGTTCAAAAGGTAAAATTGGTTTCTATGTACATGTAAGCCATACCTTATTTGCAAGCTTGTTTTTTAAGTCTTATATCATGTCTTTTATATTTTGCATTTTGTAGGTTCCTCTGCATGGCACCCCACATCAGGTCACATATTACGCAGAGCAGTCCCTTTATCCACTAATTGTGTCTGTTCCTGTAAGTATTAGAACTGCAACTATTTCAATTATAAATGGATAGTTTTCTTTTCATACTGGTCACTGCTATCTTTAATTGTGGTTATCTGTCTGTCAAATATATTGGTTAAAATGTCTTAGTGTCAGATTCTCAAGTTCCTTTGCTGCAGGTTATTCGCCCCTTAAATCAAGTGCTCTCTTCTATGGCGGATCAAGAACAGGGTATGCACATTGAGAGCGAAGTTACAAGTGGTGCTGACCTGCAAAAGGTTTATACTGTTGATGAATTTGAGGTTCGTATTATGGAGTTAGAGAAACTCAGTGGATGTTGGGAGACAAGGTTCACCATTCCGATGCAACCATTTGAAAACACTCTAACAGTGCGTATTGTTACGTTACAGGTGTGTATCTCGTCTCCCCTCATATTGATTTTGTGATAAACAAAAATATTATTTACAATGGTTGTTTATTTATACCTCAGAACACAACCACAAAGGAAAATGAAACCCTGATGGCCATCGGAACTGCTTATGTGCAAGGGGAAGATGTTGCTGCCCGAGGACGGGTGCTTCTGTTCTCTTTTACTAAAAGTGAAAATTCTCAAAATCTGGTAATTATGAGGAGCATCGTTCTTATGTAGAAAGAAATTATTACTGACACT
>LAPY01001621.1:73659-86737 GCA_000970635.1 Eragrostis tef
GCGGCTGGCGACCACGCCTCACGCGCCCAACAACTCACTCCATCTCTTGCGGCTCGGACCGGATGGGTGTTGCGGTTTGTCCGCGTGCGCGGATGAAGGCCCCCCACCCCACCCCACCAGAAGAACACGCGCCGCGCGCTCCACCCCGTGAGACGCGCGCTAGGGCGCTGCCAGCGTGAGGTCGGTTCCGGCCGCCGTAATTTCTCCCTCTCGCTTTGCCTTGCCGGTTCCGGCCGATGCATCTGCAGAGCCCGGTTCATTTCGAGGGTCCAGGTAAGGTAGTGCTTGGCACTTTCTCAGCGGAAGCGGAAAAAATATCCGGCTCCGGCCATTTTTCTTTATGTGAAAAAAAAATTATCAGGACTCGTTCGTCGTTACATACCGGTACTTACCTACCCGGAGCTGGTAGATTCCAGTGTGTACAATGGACCTACGGAGTACCTGATTAATTTTATCCCTGTTTTATTTCTATTTTCAGTTGATTGGAAATTATTGTGCCTCTTTTTTTGTTTCCAATAAATCTATAGTTAAGATAAAGTCACAACACTTGACTAGACATGGGTCTAGTGTTTCTTTGAAACGGGAGTGTTGGAGAGAGAAATGAAAAGTATGGTGAATTGGAAACAGTTGTTGTTGTTTTTTGCGGCACAGGAAAACGGAACATTTTTGTCTGTCTATGATGTTTATGTACTCTTGGACTCAGTTGTTTATGCCTTGATTTTTGTCCAGCTTACATTTTATTTCCCATTGATTCAAAGTTAAGGATTACTGTTTCATTTCTTTACAAAAGTTAAGAAGGTAAGCTTTATCAAACCTAGCACTAAAGAAGTCAACACAATAAATTACCGAAACAACAAAGAAAAAGGGAAGGAGAAAACAAGACAATAACCAACTCAATATGTCAAAACAAGCTCGAAACTAGGCTCCTTAAGTCCTAGTACAACCGTCGGGAAAGCAAGTGCAGTAGTAATTGCGAAGAATTCATGTTTGTTGTAGGTTACTAATCTGAGATTAGTGCTTGCCATACATATGTGCACCCACAAGAGTTCCAAGGAGAATGGAGTGGTTTTTACTCACAAGAGAAGCTGTATGCGGTTGCCGCGGACATGTTGTAGAGCACGAATGCTGGGGAGTAGTTCCCTTCGTCGTGTGTTCTGAAGTCTGGAACTTTGCTCGCCCAACGCAGGATGCCGCCATTGTACAGAGCAGGCTCAGGGTGAGGTTTGCACTGATAAAAAAGAAAGAAAGAAAGAAAAGGTTTAGAGAGAGAGAGAGAGAGAGAGAGAGAGAGAAACTCATTATACCTCAGTGTAAGCTCTGTAGTCGTATCGCACTCCATCTGAGTTAATATGATATGGAAACGGCAAATTTAGTCAGAGTTCCAAAATCTAAATGGTGATGAATTCATTCACTAGAAGCTCATGGTTGCGGTTGCGCTCTGTTCTGTGTACTCACCGGAGGCAACTCGTCGAGCCAACGATCCAGCCGTGAGGAGCAGCAGGGCGAGAATAAGCACCTTCCGAGCAGGAGGAAGAAGCACCGACGCTGCAGCCCCCTCCATGCGTCTGCAGATTAAGGATACTGCTCGAAAACGCAGAGCTAGGGGAAGAACACGAGGTGTGCTCCTCGCGCGTGATCTTTCTTTGGCTCTGTGCGCGCGTGCGCACAGCATATATATAGCAAGGAAACAAATGCACCAGCTGCATAACTAAAGCCTGGAGCTAGATGACCTGTTTTCTCTTAGGATGAAAAGTACGACAAGGGTTTTAAATTTTAACCCTGCATTAAGAAGGGCTCCTATTTTTTTTAATTGGCTCCTATTTTTTTTAATGCGACAGGCGCATGTCAGTCAAGAGGAATGGCCACATATATATCAAGCCAACCCCAAAAACACCAAACTAATCTCGTCAACACAGCAAGTAAAGGCTAGTAGGGGTACATGCATGACAGAGGATTGAAAGCCAGATTTTTCAGTAGCACTAGAACCTTATTGTATGGGGCCGTATTTGGATAGCTGAAAATTAATTTTAAGAAAGAGTAAATTTCACAAAACTATGACTACTTGCACCTGAGTATCATAGAACTACGACTTTTGAGTACAATTTCATAAAACTATGACTATTTGCATCTCTTGTGACAGAAAACTATAACTTTTTGATCTGGCCCCACGTGTCAGCCACTCATTAAGAAAAATGGAGATGTGTGGCTGACATGTGAGTCCAGGCCAAAAGTCGTAGTTTTCTGAAATTGTACTCAAAAGTAGTAATTTTCTGTTACTCGGGTGCAAATAGTCGTAGTTTTTTGAAATTTACTCTTTAAGAAACTATGTGAGAGAGCAACAATAATCCCTTGTGCACCTTTGAGGATGCGTCCTTACGAGTTTACCATCGGGTTCACAAATTATTCATCCCTTGTTGTCGTGGTTATTCAATTGTCTACCGGATTCCTCTGTAACTTGTCCCCACAATGTACCCTTTCATATATGGTTCGTGGCTGCTGAACATGACAAAAAGCTACAATGCTGAGCATGACCAAACACACACATGCTAGACAGTGGAAATTGACTGCTTATGGCTAGCTAATATTCAACAATACGAAAATTACCAGCAAGTTTAGTGGCGTAGCCACGGCTTGCATGTTAGACTTGCATCATTTTTGGACGTTTGTAGACGTGGAGGCCCTTGCCTTGCTCCAAGCAGGAAGGCGCTATAGCTAGTTCTGCCTGCTGGATAGAACGCAATATGAAGATAAAGCTCAAAGCAAGATGTTGAGAGAGTGAAGGAAAAAGCCGGCAACTACATGTGGTCAGATCCATGTGAGCGTGCGAGGCTACATACATACACTGAGGTCGAGAAGTGAGCATGGTACAAAGTGCGCTGTAACCAAACTTTCGGTGTCATGTACATGCGCGCGCTACATCGGCCAGTCCTGGTCATGTCAAAGATGTATTTGTGGGTTTTGTGGTTATACTTTTGAAGAGCAAAGCTAGAAATGGAGAGCATAGAGTACTGACACCTCGAGAGCACTAGAGCCTGTATGGATATTTTTATCCCATAGAGTTGCCCATGGTTTGTGAGATCAATAGATATCTACACCGTAGATAGGTTTATTAAGTAAGATTATCATGTTTTTATTGACATAATAACGAAGTCAAAGCAGTGTCTTTGGTATATATGGTCAAATGAATAGCTGATATCCTCGCAAAAAAAATGAATAGCTGATAGATTGAGGTTCGTATCCATTATCTTGAGCTTACACTGATGGCCTCTTGCTGTACTACTACAAATCTAGGTGTCAGTAGCAAATAGACACATAAGTAAGAAGTGACACCAACGCCAATATTGCTGGATCCGAAACATTGCTCCATGAACTACAGAAGCTATAGTTCTTCCTTTACATCAGGTTTCTTCACAGCAAATCCATTTTCCATCCACATGGTGAAACCACCTTTCATGTTCTTCACATTTCCAAACCCCTGTTTTCATCAGCATATATATTTTCAGCTAAAGTTTGAGGTATAACAAATAACTGAGACGGCATTAAGGAAATCCTCATGGAGCCTGAGACATTAACAAAACAACAATGCACCCTGACCACAAGGGAATATGTATGGCCATTCCTCTGCAACATGAACGATCCAGATCTGTTGTTGTACTCGAAGTAGTTGAGGTGCAGCAGATCTCCCGTTTTATGTTGTAGATGAACGGGCAAATAGAGCCTTCATCTCAAGTGCACCGCATATTCTATTTAGTCAAAATATATGTTGTATGAAAAAACAAAATCTCCTATAGGAAATGAGCCTAGATCAGTTGGATAAAAATTTAGTCAAACTAGTTTCAAGTCTTATTCAACATGACTTTGGAATATCTTTCCTAGATAATTTGCAGATGGAAATATGAAAAAACTCTAAGATAGATGCAGGTATTTGCAATTTTCCTTAAACTCTAAGATCAAAGTTGTCTGGAGGATATATGCATTCCAAACATCCCCCAACTTTTCACACACACACAATTAGAGTTTAGAGTGAATGTAAGAACATAATTATCCCTCAATATAATGGCACTCAGCTCTTGTATGAGAAAAATGTTTGTTAATAAGTGGGAAAATATGGCATGTCTTCAAGCTGAGATATTGTTAAACTCAAACAAAGTATTGCCGTGGTTATTAAATAAGGATGCAATAATATTAATAGGTGACTTTGTAACATATTTTCCCACTTATTAAGGCCACAAGTTTCAATGGGAGAGGATTGAATCAAAATATCCAACGTACTACTATGCGCATTCATGCAAAAACACCAAAATTCTCTGACAGGAAAGCTTATAAAGAGGAGGGGAGCAGATGGATCTTACAGCTGCCATCAGATCGGTACATGCTAGTTCAGACCTTACTCCGCTTTTGCAGCCCTTCAATTGAAAGGGAATCAGCATAAGACCAAGCAAAAAAATATCAGTAAAGCATAATCACCTACATGATGTGGCACATAGATATAACTAATATGAAAAGCGATTAGTAGAGCATAAGAAATACCACGACTATGCTGTCATGTTTGTCAAAATGCGCCGTGACCTGCTCAGTAAACTTGGGATTCTTTTCCGTTCCTGCTGAACCCATAAAAGGTTAGTTGAAGCTGAACATCTCATAGCATAAAAGGGCAAACAACATATTTTTGTAAGGCAAAAATGGATTTTCTGATATAAAGTTTGTACTGTAAGCTTGTTAGGAGCCTTGCCTGATGAAGTGAAGAAAAGGTAGGGAATGTTAAGGGAACCCACTACGTGCCCCTTCCTGAATTCCTCCTCTGTCCTGTTGAATGATGTTCAGACTTATCAGAACCATATGCTACACACCCAGCGCTCCGAGGGATATCCATGCGGAACGCTCAAATATAATGACAGAACAAGTCCGCAACAATTTTGTGTTAAAAGAACTCGAGTGAAAGGACTCGTAGCCACTCTTCAGTCTTCATAACACCGTAGTCCACCGATCGGGAATGGCTACTTAGTACAATTAATTGAGAAATTGGTAGCTCTATTGCTCTTAATGTTGGTTAAAACTTAAAATACTGTCACATGTTGGAACAGGTTGCAGGTGGTCAGTCAGTGACAGGGGATTTCCAAACCAAGTTCAAAGGAAACAACAGATTCGAGAACACTGCTAAATCACACTCCAATAATAACCAATGTTTTAAATAGCGAGCTAAGGAGTTTAGCGGACAGCTAATAGCGAAGCTAAATCAGGCTATAGCGGGAGATAGCGGTTAATTTATACATGAACACAAATAGCGGTGCAATGGCTAAAACAGCTATAGCGGGCTTTAGCGGCAGCTATAGCAGGAGATTTAAAACTATGGTAATAACACTCCTCAATTGAATCCTGAACAAGGGTTGATTACTGCAGTAATAACCTGACGTCCAGGTAGCGGTGGCCGCCCGAGCGGACGAGGTCCCTCGCCGCCGCCACGTCCACGGCCGCCACCGGCGCGGCCAACTGCTCCTCGCCGCGCGCCGGGAGCAGCAGCAGCGCGGACAGCGCGCAGATCACGAGCACGACAGCGGGCCTCATCGTGGACGGGGGTGGAAACAAGCAAGAGGACGAAACAAGGATGCGTAACATGTGGCGAGCCGAGAATTCTGAATTCAGTGGCGAGTGGCGATTAGTACGGCGGTAGGATGGATGTGCTGCATAATCCCCAAGGTTGGTTTAGTAGTGATATAGGTTGGCGTGATTGAAGGTTGAAGCTAGCTAGGTGCCCGTGCCATGGGATTGCAAGCGGCACACGGTGATGCTCCGTTCTGAGGGCGCCGCAGGTGGTATGCTGCTGTCCGCGGCGAAGGAGACGGGCCGTCCAAACCCGGGTGTCGCGTCGCTCCCGTGGTTTCGCCACCCCCGCGTGGGAAGTTGGGAACTGGACACTGGAGCCCGTTGAAAAGTATGAGCACCCATTCCACCTTGTCGCGGCCAACCGAGCTCGTCAGATCGGCATCGGACGGCACCTATATAACCGCAGCCACATCACCAGCAACGAGTTGTGGAGTCGTGATCAAAACTCGTCGCGGGAGACGTTTGCTACGGCACGGTCCCTCTTCCGCCGGTCACCGACCCCGAGCGGCAACACGGAACGACGGAGAGGCTAGAGAGCGTGAGACGGCGTGGTCGGCGCCTCATCTCGTGAGCTCAAAGTTTCGTCCTGTGTCTTTTGGTGCGATCCTTGCGCGCCCCTCATACGATTGGGTTTCCACGACAATACGGGGCCTCGTTACTCTGGCTTCCAAGTTCCAGTAGGCGCCTTAGACACCTCGTACTTGGCTTTAGTGCTTCACATCTGTGATATGGTTGCAGATTCACTTCTACGTACTACTCAACAGTTATTGAGACTGGAGTACATGGCACGGAGCAGTTGGCAATAGAAGGATTCAACAGTTATGAGACTGGACCAGTGAGCAAACCAATAAGCAACCAGATCAGCCGCTCAACGACGATACAACGGTGGCTGGAATATCTAAGGTAAGGGTACAATATACCTTGCTTAAAGATCATGATGCATTTATACACCTTTATACAGTGGATGTCGTACGACCAAGAAAATGTCCTTAGACGAAAGACGAACAAATCTAAAGAAAATACTAGCATTAATCTCTTTTCTAAGGCATATTTCCTGATCATCTGTTGATATCACTGGTGCCTCTCGCCTCCTGATGGGCTGCTTGGCGGGCCCAGTACCAGATACTGTTTTCCCACAAATGCATTTAGAACAGAGCTGACAAACCGTTCACCAGGTCCGTCCATGTCTAATAACTCTAGCTGCATTAGCAGACCACAGCATTCCTCAAATTCAGTAGTTTAAACAGAATACCGGAGTTGGAGAATGGTGATAAAAGTATACAGGCTAACAGCAATATTTTGCAAAAGATTGTTAGTCTATTGGCAGATATGTAGGTGGTCTTTTTCAGAAGTAGTCCTTTGCAATAATATACAGTTCAGTTTGTGCAATGTACTAACATATATGCATGGAAGAAGTGGAAAGGTATATCTGTATATGTGCCTCACCATTCAACATATGCCTCCTTTGCAAGGCAGCGAAGGAACCTCAAAAGCGGTTTCTTTGCTTTCAAAAGCTTTGTGTTAGATTTCTCCAAACCATCTTTATTTTGTGTGCTTTCTTGAACCGTGTGGACTCTCCTCACAAGCTTCCGCAGTTCCTGTTCGCAAAACATTAGTGAAACCTAAGGAACCCAGACAAAGAGCTGTAATAGATTTGGTTCAACTAGTTACTCTTATATACATATTTCTTGAACTGGTATTTCTTGTGGAATTTTAAAAAGTAAAAAAAAGACATTATATGTCAAATGTAATGCCTTGACACAAGAAATGTTCATCTTTTACATGCTAAAAGTGCAGGAAATGAGACATAAGAAGGCTCAATAGCATGTTATGGTGCTTGGTTAAGATTCACGACGTGTTTTGGGCTGAAATGTGAACATTACCATGCTATTGAGCCTTCTTATTTCTCATGCTATTGGGCTCAAGTGTTAAAATGGCAGTGCTAGTGCATAACCCAAGATTTTTTTTATTGTTTCCTGGGTCTAACATGACGCATCATGGGCAAATAGCAGTCATCCATAGTATAAATGTATAATGGTATATAAAAATGATGCAAAATATAGCTTCTTTTGGAGCTAATCTAACACCAATCAGGATATATAGTTGATTTAACTGTTTCAGTAGTTAACTCAGTTTGGCTCAGTGACCAAGGTTTTGGTAGTCATGCTCCCTCTATTTCACATTATAGTTCCATAATGTCATATGCATAGACCAAGGATGCTCCAAATCTGAGCAAAAGTTGACTACACATGCCTTTATAAAATGGTATACTACAACCACCTAACAAAATTCCCACCGCCTTGTTTCCTTTCTCATGGATTTTGAAAATGGCCCTTATATTGTGAAACAGGGGGGAGCAGGTGAATAGCACATAGGTACGCTGGTACACATGTGGGCTATGCCATTCTTTGTAGTTTATAAACAAGAACTAGCTACAATACAAAAGAAATGTCATATTTCCCCATAAATGAAAGTGTATATATTGAACAAATTCCTCAACTCTCACTCTCTCTTATGAATGTTATTTAAATAACAAAGTATTTGGATTGGTCACCTGAGAACAATATCGCTAGGACATTTCCGAATGATGCAATGATTTGATAAAGTTAAACCATTTGACATTATGTGGCAATATGTGATATTGTTTGCCCACATGGTAACTATGTGATCAGATTTTGCGAAAGGGCCTCTCATAGAATTATTATTCACAGGTAATTGGATAATCTTATTATACCTTCAAAAGAAGCATAACAAACCAAAAGATTGTTGTGGCGTCTGCGAGGGGGAGTGTGCAGCAGAAAGACTAGGAGCAGACGAGATTAAGAATTGGAACACAGCGACACAGAATCAGGCTTGTGCTGTATATGGAACCTGAGTATCCACACCGCAGGAAAGGCCAACTACCCAACAGGGGGTGGTGGGCTGACCAAAGAAGAGAATACCGAGTAGCAAACACTAATACTTAACGGCAAGGAAGAATCTTGTAACAAATCCAATTGGATACGCATTGTAACAAATTAGGAAACCACGAACCGACTTGGATAACGAGGATTAATTAAGCTTACACTAAACAGATTTATATAAAATTTTACTTACAACTATGCAACAAATGCGATGTTGTCACTTATAGTAAAACAATATTCGATATGCATTATTTCAAGCATGAACAGGTATAAGGGAATGTTGTTGATGCAAATAAGATGTAAAAGTTTTAAGCAACAACGAGAATGGTGACAAACAGCGGGTAACAATCATTTTTGTAATTGCTTGTCAAGGTTTGAATTTTTCTGTTTTTTTGGTGGGATTGGTAAGAAATCTAAGATGTAATGAATCTTCATATTACTAGCAATAACGAAAAAATTACACAGCTACGCAATGGAGCAATCACAACATGGCTTATTACTCTTCCCCCTATCAAGTACAACAATGCCAAAGGACTCCAGGCTCCAGAACAACCAACACATAGTAGTGTACCAGCAAACAGAGCAATAATCAGCAAATAATAGTATCTGTCCAGTCCATTAGAGATTGTTCTTTGAGACTTGAAGAAACTAGGCAGCATTTCTTATCTTAGTAGAGAGGAAAGGATGGACACATAAGAGCTAAAGAAAAGTGCTAGGAACTAAAAAAATTGTTTAGAAAATTTGTTGTAAATTTAGAGACTTATATAGCTGCCCTGCCCTGGGGAAACTTATTACTTTTCTGTCTAAGCCGTGCATGAAATGAACGTTCTGGCAAATTGATGGGAAAGAAAAAAAAAATCAAATGCAAGCGCAAAGAATACCTGACGATCAAACTCCACATTATGTAGCGCATAAACTTCATTAGTAACTGAAATGTCTTTGCAAATGAGGCCTTCAAACCATCTGTCAGCAATTTTCATATACTCTTCATCGCTCTATTGAAATTTTGAATAATTAGTTTAGCAGATGCTAGTTACAAAATATACCAATATTAATTGTATAGGCTACCTCTTCTTCCTCAGGTAGATCCTCCTCTTCAACCAATGTGCGTTCACTCAAGAAAGTGTGTATCGTGCTATCATCACCATCCTTGGAAGCCTGTATTAGAGTATCCATCAATTCAGGCTGTGCACTGCGCAATAGGCTTCCTGGCCGAAATTGATCACATATATTAATATAAAGCAAATAGCTATTCGATGGCAAAATATAAGCTTGACAATTCTTTACAGGTTTTCCTTTTTTTAGTGGCTTACTTCTTTACTATTTGTGTCCAACGACTAACACATACAACAGCTATATAAACATCAACAATATTCCAATTTTAAAATACAAATACAATAGCTATATAAACATCAATAAAATTGGCGGAAAATATTCTCAAGGTCTCTCCAAAAAATGGTTTGCTTGCTAAAAACTTGAGAACGTAAATTGGCATAATGCACTAAAGCCCTTGTTCAAACAACTTTAAACAAAAAGCATAAATTGCACCCCACAACACAAGATATTAACTCCACCAGATAATTTCAAACTTTTGTCAGTTTTCTTCTGAGTAGCTGTATCTGTCTGGAAATATTGAGTGTCAACAATGGTTACAATGTTCACAGACATCAGTGCAACACATCAGTGTCAACAATGGTTACAATGCTCATGGACTGCTATGTGTGGCTAAATTTTTCATACTGATATTCATGTATATTCCACAAGTTAAGGATTTACGGTGACATGAAATCAATATAACAAAATATATGCAAACTAAAGTAGTTCAAATAAAAAAGAAGACATGATTGTCTTATTTGCTAACACAGAAACATAATAGGTAGAAGTGGAACCGCAAATGAAGTACTTGGCTAATTTTGGCTTCCCCATTGCAGTGCAAAAATGAACATGAATGCGATGTGGGCCATAAGTTCTACTGAGAATCAGCCATCAAATTTATGTAAAAGATGTGTATATACTGCCGCTACCAAAATATACATCACACCTTGACTGAACAGCACCTGAAATTAGCCCATCAGACTTAAGTTTTGAAATTTGACAGTGAAACATCACTTTGCCAAACTAAAAAGTGTTGCACGCTTTGGCTTCCTATTTGAAGTCAACTAACACAGCAATAATTATTTTCCTAAACATCAAACAAATGAGTTTAAAAGAGTCTTAGAAATCATTCGCCGATTTCAAGGTATCAGCCTGAAATGCAATTAAAACAAAATGAAGCAGCATATAGAATAGCTGAACTGTGAAGAATTTTCAGGGGACAAATTTAGTCAATAAACTGATATTAGTAAACCATAGGACTTTTTGCATCTGAACGCGGTGAACTGCACCCATATTATTACCAGCTAAAAGTTGCAACTTCTATTATTTAATGAGATATACAACGTGATATCTTAGAGTAGGCATGCGCCCACAGGTCCACAATGCCACAAGACGCTACAAAATTGCAGTTTGACGGAGTTCTTAAACTAAACCATTCATTTGAATGATGCAGAAATGGACTAATGGATGGTTGTAAAGATAGCATATAATCAGAGAAATAAACAGACCAATGTAATTGTACTGCCGCCTCTTTCCTTCCCGCACGTCCGGCCCAAATTTCTGCAAACCAAGAAGCACACAGAAAGGTCACAAATTCGTATCGCCTACCAGCTCCCAACACAAACTACCAGCTCCCTACCTTCACGAGCATGAGAGCGTCGAACACCTCGCTCTCCATAGACGCGGCCCTGTCAAACAAGGAACGCCCACTAAATGTCTCGCCATGAAAATCCTGTCACGAAGCGGATCGCTGGGCTAGATACTCACCTCAGGATGCGCTTTATCTGGGGTGGAGGGAACTTGGCGAGATCCATGCCCCACTGCACGGCGCGGCGCGCCTCCCGCTTCAGCTCATTACGGCTCTTCTTGAAGGGCACGGCGGCACCGTCTCCAGCGTCTGTATCGTCGGCTACTTCAGCGTCAGGGGGCAAGGATCCGGCGGGGCGGAGGGCGCGCGGGTGGCGGAGACCAGGCGAGGGGGGCGCGAGGGAGGACAGGAGGCGTGCTGGCTTGAGGGAGAGGAAGAACGGGCGACGCAATGGCATGGCGGGGGGGGGGGGGCCCCCCCCAATGCTACATCCAACGGATAAGTTTAACATCTATGCTTAGGGTTTGGAAACGTGGCACCCAGTTTTTCCATCTGCTCTTGCAAAGAAATTTATTTACTCGTATTGTTAAATTTCAGTTCTACTAAATTCCTCGGAGTTCAACGTTTTGAAAGGCGAGGGTAAGATGATAGCTTTTTGTTTCTCTACGTATCCCAATACAAATACACAATCAATATTGTGTTTTGCAGCCAATGTGGAGCAGTTTTCAAAATGTTGATTTTTTTGAATCGGTGGAGCCCTAATGAATCTCATTGACCCTTAATCTATCCCACATTCCGTGAGCTACCAGAATCAATAAAAAAATATTTTAATTTTTTTTTACGATTACACAGTACAACTCACACACTCACAACGCACGCACACTCACCCTATGAACGCACATACGTAAATCTTATCTCTATGAGCATCTTCGAAGACTGAGCCGGCAAATTCTCGAGATTGACGAAGTCACCACTGGCGCCTCGCTGTCGACAGCTACGTCGTCTACCGATGAAAGCACAAAGTCGTTAAATTCTAGAAAATTCGCTCTCACCAGGAGTCGAACCCAGGACCAAATCAATAATTTTTTTTTACAGAGACGACAAGAAATGTTCAAGTGCAATGGTTTTATTGTCTCGAGTTCCACACATCAATCGTAGAAAAAAAATAAGATGATGAGAATAGTTAGAACAATGAAGATGAGGAGGCCACAAAAACAGCCGCTTGGCTTGAATGAAGGATGTATATATATTATTTTTCTTTGATCAGCAGTAGTGAATGTACTTGCGTCGTGATATCGCCGAGCGTGTCACACGATATTGTCTCATAATGTGGCATGCGTCTTAAGAAATCGCGTCCTCTGGCAGAGATATCAAAAGTAAAAAGAATTGTTTGTCAGTAATTTCTACGGTTATTATAGCTCAACGATGCATAAAATAGGCTTACATTTGTGAAGCCATATTTAAGAGCATGCATAAGCATTTTTTTCATTGTGCAAATGATCCAATGGACGCGATCTCGCCCTCTCCCTCCATCTCAGCATGCCTAAGAACAACTCCAGCAAAAGACCTCAAAACAAAGCTTCTATTTTCATTTTACAGACCGACGTGCAAAAGTAGAGGCCAAAAACTTGCTTCAACTCGAGCAGTGCTGGCCCAAAGCCCCTATTCTGTGTGGGACCCACCAATAAAAAATTAGAAAAAAAATCCTCAATCATCTCCTTCCCCACCGCGCCGCCGCCTGCCCGTTGCGCCGCCGCGGCTCATCCCACCCAGCGCGACGCCGCCTGCCCGTTGCCCGCCGCGGACGCCCCTGGAGGCGATTAGGCGGCGACGCACCTGCGGGTCGCGGTGACCTTGACGATGAACGCGAGGTTCTATCGTCTGTCCA
>LAPY01001621.1:93922-104118 GCA_000970635.1 Eragrostis tef
AATTTTATAGTAAAGTGCACTATAGGTCCATCATCTTTTCAGGGATTCTCATTTGGGTCCATCATCTTTTGAACTGCAGATTTGGGTCCATGATCTTCTTAAGTATATCAGTGCAGGTCCATTCCTCGTTTAGCAGCGCTCCCTCTTTGACGTGGCACTATTAGCGTGTAAAAACACTCACACGATGCGCACGTGACATTGAGCCCACATGTGAATATTTACGTCTTCCCCCGTGAGCTCCCTCTCATTCACACTCTACACCACTCGTCTCCTTTCTGGCTGCATCAAGGCAAAGAGAAGAGGGAGGGCGACAAGGACGATTGGCGCTGGTGGAAGCGATTGGAGAGGGGTTGCTTCATATGACGGGTCAAGAAGATTTGGGCGACTCCTCGTCACCGTGGGGATCCCTCGAAGTGGCACCATGGTCTGGCGATTTCGAGAGGAAGGCCAACCGCCGTCTGTTTACGGTGAGTACAAATGTCAATCGAAATCTTTGTCTCAGAATGTAGAGAAGTGCATCCCGCAATTTTCTGCTTGTTAAGGATTCATTTTCGTTTTACTAGGGTTAGGGTTTCGTGGAATGTGGCCGAAATTGATGATTAATTTCATGTTGTAGGGTCGGATTCTTCTAGGTTCACAGTAGAGCTGCATCATGGTGGGTTTTTCTGTGATGTTGGTGCAAATCGTTCGTATGTGGATGGAAAGGTGTGTTGGTGAGGCTGAATGGTGGTATTATCTGTCCATTGAAGAGACTATGCTTATGCTTGACTATGGATTGGGTGGACCAAACATGAAAGTATACTGGTTATTGCCTGGGAAAGATTTAATTGATGGTTTGCGCATTGTGGCCTCTGATGAAGAAACTGTTGTCATGAAGCAATTGGTGCATAAGGTGAAAAAATTTATTCTGTACTTTGATCACCACAATAATATTGTAGATTTGCCCAAGGTAATGAGCCCCAAGAGGTCAGCTGATCATACATATGAAAGAATGGTTTCTGGTTCAGAATCAGAGGAGGATAGTGTTGATTCAGACTTCGTAGACAGTGATTATGAGGTCGATGATGGAGATGATGATCTAATTTATGACAATGTCGATGAAGAAGTCATAGATCAAGGTGCTGCTAAAGGAAAGAAAATTGGGAAGGGGAATAAGAAGGGAGCTATAAGCAGTTCAAATGCACAAGGAACTGACTTTTCTTTTGATGATGAAATTTTAGAGTTGCCTGAATCAGATGAAGAAGGAGATCTAAGGAACAATTTGAAGTCATTCAGACCAGAGGATATGAGCAACCCAATATTCAAACTTGGTATGATATTCAAGCTTGGTATGATGTTTGGTACAGTTCAAGAACTAAGAGATGCTATTACAGAGTACAACTATAATACGTTGTAGGCACTGTCATGGAACAGGACACAATTCTGCAACCTGTGAGTATAAGAAGGCAAGAAAAGAAGGACGCATTACCAAGCGAAAGACTGCAAGGGAGAAGGGAGAAACCGCAGCAAAGAAGTCAGTTCCTTGAAGCAACAGAGTACGGTAGACAAAATTGGTGGATTTTGGAAAAGATAGACAAGCAGATTTTGTGCAGAGAAAGATAGTTGTCTTTCGTGCATGAAAAATAGTTGGCTTTTGTATATTTTATCAAGCTGGCAACAAATATTTGCTGGCTGTTAATGTTAGGAGAAACGCTCAGTGCGCCAAGCTCAGTATACTGTCAGTTAGCATCTAAACTTGTCTGGATGCTAAGTTCATGCCGATCAGTGCTTTACTTCTTATGTGTTTGTTCTCATTCTTGATAAATTCTCAAAGCTATTTTACTCGTAGATTATTGGCCGACATCAAAACTTTATTAATCATTCCATAATTAATTTGAAGACAAATTGATACACTGATTCATTAGCGTAACAATTACATTCATTCAATCCTAAACCACATATAATGAAGATTTATAGAGGGCAAAGTATAAAAATATCAGGCTTTTTGGCGGCAAAGACACATCTTCTTGGCGCCAACATTCCCGCCACTTCTCCCAGGCAACTGGTTTACACGCTGACGCTATGTTTACCGAGGAATGGAGCTGCACTGATATACTTAAGAAGATGATGGACCCAAATCTGCAGTAATGAGCCCCAAGTGGTCAGCTGATCATACATCTGAAAGAATGGTTTCTGGTTCAGAATCAGAGGAGGATAGTGTTGATTCAGACTTCGTAGACAGTGATTATGAGGTCGATGATGGAGATGATGATCTAATTTATGACAATGTCGATGAAAAAGTCATAGATCAAGGTGCTGCTAAAGGAAAGAAAATTGGGAAGGGGAATAAGAAGGGAGCTACAAGCAGTTCAAATGCACAAGGAACTGACTTTTCTTTTGATGATGAAATTTTAAAGTTGCTTGAATCAGATAAAGAAGGAGATCTAAGGAACAATTTGAAGTCATTCATACCAGAGGATATGAGCAACCCAATATTCAAGCTTGGTATGATGTTTGGTACAGTTCAGGGACTACGAGATGCTATTACAGAGTACAGCCATAATACGTTGTAGGCACTGTCATGGAACAAGACATAATTCTGCAACCTGTGAGTATAAGAAGGCAAGAAAAGAAGGACGCATTACCAAGCGAAAGACTGCAAGGGAGAAGGGAGAAAGCGCAGCAAAGAAGAAGAAGTCAGTTCCTTGAAGCAACAGAGTACGGTAGACAAAATTGGTGGATTTTGGAAAAGATAGACAAGCAGATTTTGTGCAGAGAAAGATAGTTGTCTTTCGTGCATGAAAAATAGTTGGCTTTTGTATATTTTATCAAGCTGGCAACAAATATTTGCTGGCTGTTAATGTTAGGAGAAACGCTCAGTGCGCCAAGCTCAGTATACTGTCAGTTAGCATCTAAACTTGTCTGGATGCTAAGTTCATGCCGATCAGTGCTTTACTTCTTATGTGTTTGTTCTTTTCTTGATAAATTCGCAAAGCTATTTTACTCGTAGATTATTGGCCTTCATCAAAACTTTATTAATCATTCCATTATAATTTGAAGACAAATTGATACACTGATTCATTAGCGTAACAATTACATTCATTCAATCCTAAACCACATATAATGAAGATTTATAGAGGGCAAAGTATAAAAATATCAGGCTTTTTGGCGGCAAAGACACATCTTCTTGGCGCCAACATTCCCGCCACTTCTCCCAGGCAACTGGTTTACACGCTGACGCTATGTTTACCGAGGAATGGAGCTGCACTGATATACTTAAGAAGATGATGGACCCAAATCTGCACTTCAAAAGATGATGGACCCAAATGAGAATCCATGAAAAGATGATGGACCTACAGTACACTTTACTCTTAATTTTATGACTAAAAAATTCAAACCTAACCTATAATTTTGTATAAAAAAATTAAAGACGACACTAATTTAATAAATTTAAAAACAGAGAGGGAGTATTAGAAAACAGGCAGTACAAAACTTCCAAACAGGCCCTGGCATATAGGAGTACTACAAAAGCCTTTTGGGCCAACCAGGTCGCTTCTTCAGTTTCGCAACCCAATTCTGACGCAAGAGCAATTGTAAATTTTTTTTTGAGACAAGAGCAATTGTAATTGCTCGGACTCCAAACCAAGTTCCTCTGTTCCGCCTAACCAGCGGCGTCCGCATCTCTTCCCCATTCCGGCCAAAGTACACGGAGGAGCTCAATTCCTCGTCGATCTGAGATTAGGGTTTCCCGTCTCGCCGCAGATGAAGGGCGGCCGCCTCCACCGCCCACGATTGGGGGGACGGCTCATGGACGGTGGACTGCTCCTGCGGCGTCACGTTCGACGACGGCGAGGAGATGGTCAGCTGCGACGAGTGCAGCGTGTGGGTACACACGCGGTGCGCGCGTTACGTCCGCGGCGTGCACACCTCCTTCTCATGCCACAACTGCAGGTCCAAGCGTGCCCCCTCCTCCGCCGACGAGGCCGAGGTTGCTGAGCTTCTCGCCGAGCTGCCCACCCACCGGCCACCTCCGCTCTTCCGCCGCTGGGCCGAGGTCCCGCTCCCCGCCCGCGTCCATGTCCACGGCCTCCCCGGTGGGGGCGACTCCGCCCTGTTTCGTGGCGCCCCGGCCTTCTCCGCTGCGCTATGGCGATGCACCGGATATGTGCCGAAGAGGTTCGGCTTCCGCTACTATGAGTTCCCCTCCTGGGCCGATGACAAGGACAATGGTGCAGATGCGTTGTTTGCACTGGCCAGAGAGAAGCGCCAGGAGACATCGGACTCTGTCCCAATAGGTGGTGTGGAAGCAAAGAAGGAGAAGCATTACATCCGAAGTCTAAGCTGTCGTGGCAAGAAAATTGATGGCGGTCAGCCTCCAGTGCCTCCTCTGACTGAGGCTAAGAAGAGAGGTGAATAGTTGAACACAATTTCTTCTTTAATTGCTGTGCCAAGAACATTCCTGTTTTTACTTACGAGTCACCTGTTTGTTCCATATATGCTGCAGAGCCTGATATACGGGAGGGTAGGTATCAACAGAGAGAGGGTCGAACCGTGCCAGATGCACGTGAGCATCATTATGCTGAAACAAACATGGCCAGTTCCGATTTCCGATCTGTTAAAACCAAGAAGAAAATGGAGGATCCCTTGGAACATAGTGGGGAGAAGTGTCCCAAGGAAATCCCTGGGATGCTGAACAAGGCAGGGCAGAAAGATCGCTTGAAGTTGGAGGCATTTACCGTGGAACAAGAAGTGCACTCAGGATTTGCCAGTGCGGAGGTTAGTATCTCGTATCCTTCTTATTATTGAATATGGATAGGTTTATTCTTTATGCAACAACATCCGTGAATGGGCATGTTTGGCTAGGCAGCAATGGTGCTTCTAAAGCCTAGAAATTGGATATTTAGATACTTTTTTTTTGTGAAACGCTATTTAAATACTTGGTCCAAGACAATACCAAACAGTGGTTCTCAGGTTTTGGCTCAAGATATGTCTTTTGGAACTATTTTAGAGCCTGGAAGGTTTAGCAGAATATTGGCAAAATGGAGCTTTAAAATTTTATAACTCTGTGTTGACAATCCATTAGAAGCCTACTTTCCTGTCTGTCTGGCCCCAAATATGATAATATCGTTTCAAAGAGCTTTCATAGCTGAAACAACAACAATATCTGCAACGTAAAACTTTATATGACCAATGGAGCTCAGTCATTGGGATGCGGTTTGGGTAGATGAGTGAAAGGGGAGTCAGAAGAAGTTGTCGAATTTAGGTAGACGAAGCGTGGCTGTGGGTTGAAGATAATGCAAGTGGGTGTTGATGACTTGGGCTGGTGCATCGCCCATATGTCATCGGCAGCTGGGAAAATTGGGTATGATAAACTGCATCTTTTTTAACTAGTAATTTTGTTTATTAAGTTGAAACCTTGATAGGATTGACCGAATAGTTTGAATTATAATGTGTGGCTGGAGTTACGAATTCACTTGGCTCATTCTTGGTGATGAGGAATGTCCACGAACCATACCTGGATTTAGTAAGATTTTGTAGGTTCTGGTCCATGTTTGGCAGAAACATTTTGAGGAGTTTATAAAAGTTACTGGTCCTGATAAAAATGATTGAATTTCAAGTATTTGCAAAAGGATGCTTACATTCCTGTATGATCAAGCACCTATTCTTCCAAGTTATATCTGTTTGCAAGATTAATTTAGTTTGTGAACCAATGATGAAAGTTTTGTGTTGAGTCTGGAATTTTTTTGGGTACATGAAAACTCTTTGAAAATTATTCAGTTGTTCCCTTGACTTCACTATATGAAAATATTGTACTTACATCTGTAATTTTCATACAGGCTGAAGAAAATTTTTAGCGTTTAGTTACCTAAGTCTAATTCTTTATTGATTTCTGGAAGGGCAGAAATTTTTTATATATATAAATTTGGAAGATAACAATAACACGGACCAATATGTCTGATGTTTGCTGTTTGTTTTGATCATACTGCCGGAAGCTCAACTTAGTGATATTGGCCACATTGGAGGACCCTTAACAGGAAAATATTCAGGATAATCGTACCTCAACACATGTCAATGTGTCAATGAATGCATTAATAGGGAATATATGTTAGAGTGAACGCACTAACCAGATGAACCCAAAAGCTTGAGCCAATGGGAGAAGGTAGGCAATTCACTTATACACTTAAACACCCCCACTCACGTGCATCCAGAGATGAAGGCACAAACGTGGAAATAAAGGGTCGCAGAAACAAATAAAGCCTCTACCACGATTTGAACTCGAGACCTCCTGGCCCTGATACCATGTTAGAGTGAACGCACTAACCAGATGAACCCAAAAGCTTAAGCCAATGGGCCATTCTTTAGTGTTTATGACAAGTTATTGCCTGGCAAGCCCACAAATGGTGAAAAGGGTGTCTTACTGACAGTAATCAGTTACTAGTGCTCAGAGACATGATCAACTTGCCAGGCACCGGTAGATAGCAGCACCTGTCATGGTGTCACCCTTTTGACAATTTAATAAGGATTTTCAGGTAGATTAGCAAGGGTGAGCCTAGCCTTCCTCAAGATTGGATCCATGTAATCTAGATTTGTAATATTACATTTGCATTCCATGCAAGATAGATCGTCCCACCTCCCTCCCTCCCCCTTTCTCTGCCACTCAAAAACTAGTCTCTTATAAGCTGTAATTCTTTAATGATTGGACAAGTAACCAAACAAGAGCTGTTCTGTTCACTATTCAATATTTCTTTCAAAACATTCAGTTGACCAATCAAAGGTACTGCTAGATTTTATTATGAATCAAAGGAACCAGAGAAATGGGTTTACCTAATAATAAGTTCAAAGATGACAAGGAACATCTGCCATGTGAGGACTACACTGAAAATGTCGGCATGGGGGTGAATTGGCCTAACCTAATTAGTTTAGGAGAGCAAATTGAGCTGAAATTTTGTCCAGGGGGTTAATTGAACAAATCAAATAGTTGAGGGCAGGTAAAAAGGACTTCTTCCAATAAAAAATAGCACTGCAGAAGTGCAGATATATGCGATCACCAGATACTTCCTTTGGTCTGCAGTGAATCTTTCCCAACCAGCCGTGATATTTGCCAGAGTATGATGTTGTGAATTCCACCAATTTATTGACCATATACGAGAAAGCCTAGGTGTTATATAACTTCGAGTTTGTCTTTCATTTAGCTTAACCAATAAAGTATTACATCTTTTTGAAATTCTGCAGCGCCCCCAATGAGCCTTGAATGTTGCAGCGACAGCAGCTGGGGGAGCACAGAAATATATTAGTACCTCTTAGCATGCCATGCAATATTTTAGGCTTAGGTCTGCTATTGGGCTTCCATATCTCAAAATAAGTGGAGTAAAAATGTGACTCTTAGTTTTGAGTGAAGGGATCATGGTTAAATGATATTGTTAGGTAAAATGGAATATGGATGAGATTTGAGTGCACTACTGCACTGCAGCTGAATATAGGGAACTAAAAGATTTGAGAACTAGATGATACTGGAACAGAGTTGAAGGGATTTTCTGTTGGGATTTTGTTGTCGATGTATTTTGGGTTCGTATAAATTATTAAGTAGTCATGGGCCTTGTGGCATTGTAGCGTTCTTCTTAATTACTGATTGTGTCGTCATGATAATTTAGCTGCCACATATAGTGCTGTAATATGTTTTAGCTGTCTGAGTGTCAATTTTATTTTGTATAGCCTGTGAAGCTAGCTAATAGGGTGTAACACTTCTACTGATTGCTGTCGTTATGCCAAAAGTTAGTTTGTATGCTTGTGTCAGTTTAGGCCTTTTGAGTTATAATGAGACTGTATATTTACATTTCACAATACACTTCGTAAAAACTCAGCCGGTGGGGGAAAGACCGCCCCGACGGTATTCCATTAAGAGCTCAACGAGAACCTTTTTTATCCCAGACTGAAAATTCGCTCCCACTGAACCCGGGACCCCTGGGGGTGGTACTGAGGCACCTTAACCGCTAGGCTTAAGGCTTTTTTGCTCACAATACAATTCATAAGTAGTATTCTTATTAATATGTAACTTTATAATTTACATATGTGTTATCCATTTGAAGTAGTGAGTTATTGAGATTCTGATAGTCTAAATCTCATTGATTTTCTTATTTACTTTTATCATCTGTTTAATGTACATTGTGGGATATGCAGGTTACCATGTATAAGAAACAAGCAGAAGGGAAGGAGGGCTTAAAGTCTGGTGTAGTGAATGCAGGTAATTTAAGGTCTCAGGGTACTTGCCTTTTGCACAAAGGTCGATGGATATCTAAATTCTTTGAAAAGCCAACATTTCTACTTACCATTATCAAAATGGTTGATGACAAACTAACTATTGGATGTATGACAATCCATGCAGGTCCCAAAAAAATGCACGACATGCGAGGCCTTCAGAAGCAATCAAATCCAACTTCAAATCTGCAGTGTGTAGGGAATGCAGGTAATTTAAGGTCTCAGGGTACTTGCCTTTTGCACAAAGGTCGATGGATATCTAAATTCTTTGAAAAGCCAACATTTCTACTTACCATTATCAAAATGGTTGATGACAAACTAACTATTGGATGTATGACAATCCATGCAGGTCCCAAAAAAATGCACGACATGCGAGGCCTTCAGAAGCAATCAAATCCAACTTCAAATCTGCAGGATGTTGCTGGTTTACCAGATGTGCAGAATGTTCAGTCAGAATCACAGATGATTAAAACAGAGCCTGGTTCTGTGGGAAACGATGCAGCTGATGCTATACAATTCAGTGATGACCATATATGCGATAAACAAGGTCTGGGGGATGCTGCAGGTTCTTCAGTAGTTCAAAGAGATTCATCCAAGTCAACATATGCTTCAGTATGTTGCGAACATCCAAAATCGGAGACAGAAAATCCAATGCACAAAGATGTGGAGCATCCAAACTCACTTCCTGGTGTTTCAAAAGTTTGTACATCGTTTTCTGGCACTATATCGATACCTTGTGAGCTACCACAGGACAAGGAACCATCATCAGCTCGGAACACTGATCATTTAGCAAAGAAAGAACTAGTCTCACCTACTGACAGCAAACATGAGTCAGCAAAATTTTCTGAAGAGAGTTCCCAGCAAGTAACAAGGTGCTCTGAGAAAGTTCAACCAAAAAACTCAATTGCTTCTGCACCGAAATCATCCCAAGAAAGTAGAATACATACATCTACAGTAAAACCTAGATTGCCAGTGTCAAAGGAACAGTCGCAGAAGACGACCACCACTGGAGGCGCCTCAGCAAAATCATTCCATGGAGAAGTGCCGTCATTGCAATCTCGTAACAAGGCAGTGGCATGCAGTTCGTCCCAGAGAAAGGACAAGATCCACCAGCGCACAGTTCATGTCATACATGAGGGTTCCGTTAATTCAACATCGACTGAGCTGCGAGCATCTGATTCAACTGCTTCACTAAGTGATGAGCAGGTATGAAGATATTCACTTCTTTCCAATATCTTAATTTTCTGTTAATGGACAAGTCTACCTTTTCTCACTTTTCAACTTATTTTCTGTAGCTTGCATTATTGTTGCATCAACAATTAAACAGCTCTCCCAGAGTACCAAGGGTGCCACGTTGCCATCAAGCAGCTGGTTCACAGATGCTGCACCCAACTGGAGCTTCTGTTTTTTCAAAGCGGTCTTCAGCACATGGAGGAAGGGATCATTCAACGGTAAGGTTACCAGCACCTGAAGACATGGTCTCTGTAAAATGTTCTGAAGCTTCCCTGTTGGTGCAGGTTTTGAAGAAGAGAAACCGAGAGGATACAATGAAAGATGGTGAAGATACTAGGAGGATAGAAAGGGCATCTTTTGTTGAGCGGAGACATAGAGATTCTAGCGCAGAACATGTTCCTTCTGTGAAAGATTCATGCAGATCAGCTGAAAATATGGCATCAGAACAGAGAAATCGTGGCGTAGCCAACACTGGTTTAACAAAGGAAGATTCGGTGGATAGCAGTGTTTCACGCAGTTTACCTGGTATGTAGCTCACTTCATGCTGTTTTTTTGCAATATAAAAAAATCCGTAAGTGTGCCATATTCTATGTACAGGATTGATTGATGAAATCATCAGTAAGAACGGAAATATAACACATGAGGAACTGTGTGATGCCGTTCATCAGGTATGCTCTATTCTTCCACAAGTTTTGGATGGAAATATAACACATGAGGCAGGATGATCT
>LAPY01001622.1:0-18589 GCA_000970635.1 Eragrostis tef
CGCCCGGGGGAAGCGGCGGCGCGGCGCCGGCGCTGCGGCGGAACATGCGGATGGGGGAGTAGAGCGCCCACGCGGGGCCGCCAGGGAAGAGCCACACCAGCGAGGCGGCGGCCAGGAGGACGGCGAGGATCGGGGAGAGGAAGGTGGTGGCGGCAGGGAAGAGGAGGAGGAGATAGTCCTGGCCCGAGCTCAGCGCGGCGGTGTCCATGGCGTGGCGAGAGTGTGGCGCGTTCTTGGGGAGGGAGAGGTGGGAAGGGAGAATGGTGTGGGGTTTGGGGGAGGGAGGAAGGAAGGAAGGGGGTTTAAATAGATCGGGGGAAACCCTGTGTCTGTTTATTTGGAGAGTTTTAAATTTGTGTCACAGCCAGGAAAATAAGATTAAAAAAGCCATTTAGTTTCAACTGCACTTTCATGTGTGCTAAAAAAAAAGTATCTTTCATGTGCGGATTTTTCATTAGTTTCATGAAAACTGAATTCGGTGTCAGTCTGGGTTCTGGTTGCTCCACATTAAAAAAAACATACAAGTAAAGTGTTTTTTCTATTTAAGCGGCGTATTATTCACACATAATTTACAAGATTGTGCCTTTTAATCTTTCCTCAACAGTAAATGCATTGTCGTTCCCAGCCAGGACAGGTTTTACTCTACCCATGATCATGCTGTATTCACCGTGCCGTCTTTTAATTTCGTAGCCGCTAAAAAAATTCATTTAATCTCTCACATTAAATCTGGGTGTGGCAATGGTTACTTCTTTTTTTTTAGAAAAGAGAATATATTTCAACATTTCAGCCTCTGCATAGCAATGGTTACTTCTAACCTTGTACCATATCATAACTTCAATTTCAGATAGAATAACTGCATGTATGCCTCATGCTGTTATTCTGCTGGCCGCATGAGAAAAAGGAGCACGGTGATTAGCTTAAAAGAAGTGCCTTTTTCAGAAAAATAAGAGTAGTTGTATATGAGTCGCACTATTGGGTCCTATGCGCATAGCACTTCTTTTTCAGAAAAATAAGGCAAAAAAAACTGTTTTTCAATAAGTTTTTCCGGTTCCTTCTGCCTGTGACATTCCATAGTTTCATGAAAAACAATCCTTTGCGAAAAGAAAGAAAAAATGACATGTAAATTCAGCATTTGATTTCGGTTGATATATCTCACCACCGCAATTAATTCAGGCTCGGTCACCTTGTTTGCACTTGATCACGCTATTCATGTTGTAGATTTAGCACGGCCCCGCCTCTAGAATGATTCCATGCCTTTCACCTTATCATGCTGTTATTATTTACCGTGATTACACGAATAACACCAATAAAACACCCACCAAATGGTCGCCATTACAGTTCAGCATCATTTCGCATGCAAGAGAAAAACAATTTGGTTTGACCGGCGTGGCATCTACTGTCTCCGTCTCATATACAAAGAGTGGGCTTCGGACCATTTTGCACACATCTACTGACTACTGGGCTTCGGACCAGTTTTCTATTGTTCATTGACTAGCCGCTTTACCAAATGGCTTTCAAAAGGGCTTCGACTCCAAAAAGACCACCTATCCTGAAAAATCAAAGCCCGAGCCGTTTTCAGTGAAGCCAGAGGCCTACCAAAGGCCAATGATCAATGTTAAACCCTTTTTTTTTCAAGGGACCAATGTTAAACCTACTTCACATAGAAACAAATTGTTCAAAATGACAATATTTTAACTAGTGAGATTATTTGTATCCGCTTTATGCAATCCGTTCATATTGATGTCTACAATCTAACAAGACTAACATAGTTCCTGAAATGGAGAACAAAACAGCCCAACAGCTTGCTTTACTGCGTTTCATGGCCCTCTCGTTCCGGTGGTTGCTGATGCAAGGGTTCGGAATGGCCACTCGGCCTTGGCAACGAGTGCAAACCTGGTGTTCCAGTAGCACAGCGACACATATAGCCGGGCACACCCTTGCATGGACAATGTTTACTGACCTGGTTGGCAAAGCGATACACAACTAAAACTATCGGACCCATCGAAATGCATAAAGAGCAGCGACACCATACACATAGTATGTAAAGCAATAACAAGACAATGGGTACACGATAAATTATGAAAGTTCAGGCATACGATTTGCCTTAAAATTAAGCAACAGGTTTGGTCATGGCCCCATGCGGAGGAAGGTTTGACACAGAAATCACACGCACGGTCCACCGTACAGGAATAAAACGACAACAAAGGTTGTTCCCAGTTCAGATAGCGCGGCAGATAGCTTGGTGAGCGCCAGCATCAGTTCCCACCAAACAGGTAGCCCAGGGAAGACCCACCACCGGGAGCAGCATGGACCTTGGTCGAAGGGCGGTCCTGAAAAACACCATTTCAATAACACAAAAAACTGTTAGTTAACACCGAAAAATCAACAGATAGAAGAGGCAAATATGTTATATGGGTGTGCAGACATCATAAAATTGCATGCCAGTAAACAGAAAGAGAGCAGTAACAGAAGAATCATGCCAGTAAAGAAGATGCCAATATTCAAACATCATATAGAACAGAACTTTCTGAACTCAGAATAGTGTAATTTGTTCATGATGCAGAATGTGACTGGATAATGTAGAGTCACAAGCATTGAAACATAAATACAATCCAGCTGATTTAGCAGGACAAATAGTTGAATTCACTAAGCTCATACATAGTTTCCTTTCAAAGCAAATATAGAGGCATGTCAAATTATGAAGCCCGATCACAATATTTAAAACTGACTGTTCATATATGGCAAACAAGTGTTTTATCAGGGCAAGCAAATTAAATGTTTCTAGCATGGTACATGTTTCATTGATTGATATCCAAAAAGCTATAACATCAGAATGCAACACCAGCAGGCGAACACCCCTACAACAATCAATATTCACTACACTTCAAAAGGCAGAAAATGCAATTGGAATAGATTTTCTGATCAAATATGATCCCGCAAAATATAGAAAAGCAAGTATATAATGTGACAGGCCAACAGAGTCCCATGATACCAATCAGACTCTGTTGATGGTCAGCACAAAACTTGATTTTAGCGCAATTAACGCAATAATTGAAGTCATCTGGTTGCTGAGATATAGTGTTTTCTTCAAACAAGATGCTTCACCAGCTAAAAATCCATAAAGTGCTATAGGATGATGGCAGTAACAGAACTAAAATGAAAATAGCTTACCGTGAGGAAGTTCCCAGTGTTCTGTCCATCAGCCCGGTGATAGTTATTGGTTTGGCTGGCAACACCGGCAGGAATCTGCTTGGCCACATCAGCCTTTGGAGGAGCTGGTTTCTCAGCCGGAGGAGTAGTCGCAGCTGGTGCCGCAGCAGGTGCAGGAGCAGCTGCCGCAGACTTTGGGGCTGGGGCCTCACCGCCTCCGAAGAGGTAACCCAAAGAACTCTGACCACCACCGGCGCTACCACCACGGCTCATCTTGATTGTCGACTAAGAGAAACTGGTCACAGTAACAGATTCAAATCAGAAATCAACCATGATTCATACAAATTGTATCAACAGGTAGAAATGGAACGACACAGCTAAAGTTGGCTTCCAATATTGAAATACTGAATATATAAAGAAATGTTTGGATCTAACGTCAAAACTTGATAAGCATCTCATGGAAGTTTCCAGAGAGGAAACTAGAGAAGTTGTAGTTTGACAATACAACTCTATAATTTTCAGCAGTGCAATCGCTAAGCAGAGCATCAGTATAAATGTGGATCTGCCATCATAGCTTGGTCACAACTTTATCTTATTTGAAGTATGTAAGTGCCAAGGACCCATCTTACTGGGAAATGAAATCAATCTCTTCTGACAGAGACAAGACTCATATCTCAAATTTTGTGCAAGTGGTAGCATGTTAGCAATCAGTGAACCTTCCCATAAGCACCATACGAAAGGAAAAGCAACCAGATCCAAACAATAGTCCATGAAAACAAATCATCATCAACCAACTCTACTTGCGCATAAGTTGACAGGTCGCTGTCAAACTATCGCAAACAGCAATCATACGTGCCTAGAGTTTTTTATTCAAAAAAAGAACCACGTACAGAATTTAAGGTAACCGAGAACCGACATGCAGCCCAACAGATCGATCGTTCAAGCCATCATTCCCCCAAAAGCGCCGAACAAAAAGTAACCGCAATGCCCTACGGATCAAAAGAACCACAATGCCCGACGGATCTACATCCAAAGCCAAACAAATCGACCGTCCCCGAATGCAGGGGCGAATAAAACCGACGAATCGACGACGCTACCCTCCTACCAGACAACAGATCTGGCTACCGATTCATAACGCGAGCCCGTGAACGAGAAATGGATGGATCTCGTTGGGTAGACACGGCCGCTCCCGGCGCAGATTATGACAACACGAACATAGGCCGGGCTGGGAGATGTGGGGGAGGGGGGAAGGCGGCTTACCGAGATGAGGAGATCACCGGCAGCGGCGGAATCGGGTCGGTGGCCGGAGGGGAGTGGTGCTTGCTCTCGCTTCTGCGCCCGATCCGTCGCGAACGGGAGCCTGCGGGGTGGTTTGTATAGTGGGGGGTGGGTCGCCCCAGCATGGACCTTGGTCGAAGGGCGGTCCTGAAAAACACCATTTCAATAACACAAAAAACTGTTAGTTAACACCGAAAAATCAACAGATAGAAGAGGCAAATATGTTATATGGGTGTGCAGACATCATAAAATTGCATGCCAGTAAACAGAAAGAGAGCAGTAACAGAAGAATCATGCCAGTAAAGAAGATGCCAATATTCAAACATCATATAGAACAGAACTTTCTGAACTCAGAATAGTGTAATTTGTTCATGATGCAGAATGTGACTGGATAATGTAGAGTCACAAGCATTGAAACATAAATACAATCCAGCTGATTTAGCAGGACAAATAGTTGAATTCACTAAGCTCATACATAGTTTCCTTTCAAAGCAAATATAGAGGCATGTCAAATTATGAAGCCCGATCACAATATTTAAAACTGACTGTTCATATATGGCAAACAAGTGTTTTATCAGGGCAAGCAAATTAAATGTTTCTAGCATGGTACATGTTTCATTGATTGATATCCAAAAAGCTATAACATCAGAATGCAACACCAGCAGGCGAACACCCCTACAACAATCAATATTCACTACACTTCAAAAGGCAGAAAATGCAATTGGAATAGATTTTCTGATCAAATATGATCCCGCAAAATATAGAAAAGCAAGTATATAATGTGACAGGCCAACAGAGTCCCATGATACCAATCAGACTCTGTTGATGGTCAGCACAAAACTTGATTTTAGCGCAATTAACGCAATAATTGAAGTCATCTGGTTGCTGAGATATAGTGTTTTCTTCAAACAAGATGCTTCACCAGCTAAAAATCCATAAAGTGCTATAGGATGATGGCAGTAACAGAACTAAAATGAAAATAGCTTACCGTGAGGAAGTTCCCAGTGTTCTGTCCATCAGCCCGGTGATAGTTATTGGTTTGGCTGGCAACACCGGCAGGAATCTGCTTGGCCACATCAGCCTTTGGAGGAGCTGGTTTCTCAGCCGGAGGAGTAGTCGCAGCTGGTGCCGCAGCAGGTGCAGGAGCAGCTGCCGCAGACTTTGGGGCTGGGGCCTCACCGCCTCCGAAGAGGTAACCCAAAGAACTCTGACCACCACCGGCGCTACCACCACGGCTCATCTTGATTGTCGACTAAGAGAAACTGGTCACAGTAACAGATTCAAATCAGAAATCAACCATGATTCATACAAATTGTATCAACAGGTAGAAATGGAACGACACAGCTAAAGTTGGCTTCCAATATTGAAATACTGAATATATAAAGAAATGTTTGGATCTAACGTCAAAACTTGATAAGCATCTCATGGAAGTTTCCAGAGAGGAAACTAGAGAAGTTGTAGTTTGACAATACAACTCTATAATTTTCAGCAGTGCAATCGCTAAGCAGAGCATCAGTATAAATGTGGATCTGCCATCATAGCTTGGTCACAACTTTATCTTATTTGAAGTATGTAAGTGCCAAGGACCCATCTTACTGGGAAATGAAATCAATCTCTTCTGACAGAGACAAGACTCATATCTCAAATTTTGTGCAAGTGGTAGCATGTTAGCAATCAGTGAACCTTCCCATAAGCACCATACGAAAGGAAAAGCAACCAGATCCAAACAATAGTCCATGAAAACAAATCATCATCAACCAACTCTACTTGCGCATAAGTTGACAGGTCGCTGTCAAACTATCGCAAACAGCAATCATACGTGCCTAGAGTTTTTTATTCAAAAAAAGAACCACGTACAGAATTTAAGGTAACCGAGAACCGACATGCAGCCCAACAGATCGATCGTTCAAGCCATCATTCCCCCAAAAGCGCCGAACAAAAAGTAACCGCAATGCCCTACGGATCAAAAGAACCGCAATGCCCAACGGATCTACATCCAAAGCCAAACAAATCGACCGTCCCCGAATGCAGGGGCGAATAAAACCGACGAATCGACGACGCTACCCTCCTACCAGACAACAGATCTGGCTACCGATTCATAACGCGAGCCCGTGAACGAGAAATGGATGGATCTCGTTGGGTAGACACGGCCGCTCCCGGCGCAGATTATGACAACACGAACATAGGCCGGGCTGGGAGATGTGGGGGAGGGGGGAAGGCGGCTTACCGAGATGAGGAGATCACCGGCAGCGGCGGAATCGGGTCGGTGGCCGGAGGGGAGTGGTGCTTGCTCTCGCTTCTGCGCCCGATCCGTCGCGAACGGGAGCCTGCGGGGTGGTTTGTATAGTGGGGGGTGGGTCGCCCCAGCGAGGTAGCCTACCGTCGGATCTGCGAATCTGCGGCTGAGATGGCGCCGTTCGCCCGTGGGGACGGAACGTTCCCCCACTCGCTGCCGGCCGCTGCGGGGGCAATATGCGTGATGCTCCCTGTTCTATCCTGGAATTGTTTATTCCTCTTTCTACAAATATCCTTTTCTCTCTTCCTTTTTTTACTATTCTTTCCGCCGGCATCGCACAAATATCCATCATTAGAGGCATAATTTCCCTTTGGCCCCCACGGAATATCTCAAACCAACCTCATCTCCAATGCAGGAATCTGGCCCGGCTGGCCCGGAAGAGGCGCATCTGTGACTCTCACCAAGTACACATCATTCGCTAGTACTACAGCTGATCAGGTGCAACGTCAAGTCATCCCCATGCCCTCAGCTCCGTTAAAATGTACGCGAACTTTTGACTGGTACAAACCACAACGTTCCTTTTGATAAGACTTCAGATCCTCTACATGGAAATTTGAATTGTCATTTTGTCAGAATTTGGGCTTCTATATTTTAGGTCACTACAAGGACCAAAATGAACAGTCATCAGTCTTGCATATTGGCTCGCACCATCAACAAGACTGATGAGTAACAACACAAAATACTTCCAGGCAAATGCTAAGAGACAAGCATCTGGATTGCAAATTTTATCGATTATAGACAAAACTACAGCACAGTTGAAATATTTAAGGAGGCTCAAAGTATAGAAGGAGACCGAGACTGTTGCTGACACAGCGCAGCTCTAAATCAATCAACGCAGCAGCATATAAGCAGCTAAAAAGGTTCAGCCGACAGTAGGTCACAGATGTGATTACTCCACATATTCTACAACTAGTGCTAGAGACCACAAATAGTCATTCTGTATAATCACATTAAATGATAATCTTTGATACATATATGCGACACAAACCTCTTACAATTACACATATAACAACAGCAGGACAAGCAGGCTTCCGTGCTGAAAGGGGTAGGTGGTCAAATGTCGCGGATCCATGAAATCACAGCAAAATGCTCTGTTTATCTTTTCAGTAGCATGTATTCACTTTTCACTACAAAGTAAGAATACACCACCACCCCTCGTCTAGTAGCTCTTAGTGTACACGGCAGGGAGGAAGAACTAAAAGGTCCTAGAATACTTCTTGATTTCATACAGGATTGAGGATATCGACACCAAGTCCTTGTTGAGAGCAGACCCACCGTTGATCCTCTTGACACATTCGGTGAGCCGGGTGTAGTAGAGTAGAAGCTGGGTGAGTGCTGCTTTCAAGATCTCCATTCCGCACAGGAAGTTGCTAAAAGATGTGATGACATCTTTGTGCATCAGCTCTATTGCAGCCTTCCATCGGCTCGCAAAGTCCTTCACCAATGGTTCAACATCGCCAACGCTGGCTTTCTCTGAACCACTAGCTGTGTCTTCCGCTGATAAAGATCACACAAAGGTGAGATGTCGTTCATAACCAAGAAAGCAAAAGGGTGCATTTTGTAAGAGATCAAGTTACCTGGACGAGTTTTGACAAATTTGATCAAATCGCTGAAATGCTCCAAGAGCAACTCTTCCTGCAGAAATATCAATGCACCATGTCAAGGAATGCCTATAGGACTTGCTACAAAATGCTAACACAGAAATGCAAATTGTTCGACATCTTGCATGAATAACCAACTCAGCTCTCACAACAACGACAAACTGCAGTTCTCTAGGTTCCTTTATTAAGGTCTCTAACATTAAACCATATTCAGCTTGATCTGTTGCCACCCCGTAATGACATGATAGGTAATTTTTGGATCAATCATGAAATAGCTGGGCAGTCATTCAAGAAACTAACACAAAACCAAGATTTATGTGTTTCCTTGTTGCAATCATTGTTCCATCAATAAGCTTAACAATTGAGATAACTGATACTTTGGCCACACAGAATTTCGTTTGATATACAGAACCGCATACCACATATATCGCGATGTTACTCTTAAGAACCTCCTCAAAATGAAGTTGTGCTTTTCCACCCTCTGTGCCAGCTTCCTTTAACACAGATCAAAACCAATTTGAATAAGAAATGGTGATAGCATTATAAAGACTTTAACATTCACAAACATTATAACAGAAAAGAATGTCATTTGAAATAATAAAAAAAGAAAGAAAAAAAAAACACCCACCTTCAAGATGGCAATCGTCAAGTCATAGTTGTTAATCAGGAAAATAGTTTGCAATTTCGGCTTAGTGAACATCTTAGCCAGCTTAACAAGCAAGTCCTCAATCGCCATTCGCAGTCGCTCAAGATTAAGATCCAGCTGCACATAGAAGCCCAAACTTGTAACTTCCATAAGCTATAGAGCAGTACGCTGCTTAACAGCATGGCAAGTTTTGAGTTCAAAAGTGCGACGAACTAACCTGACCATCCCCATGTTCAACGTTGAGATGAAGTAGAGAAGCAGTAAATTCAGCATATCTCCTTGTGACATAGTGTGGATGGACATCATCCTCCCAGAGAGTTTTAATATTTGCATTTCGCAAACTGGTCAAATGCAAGTCAAACACCATCTTGAAGCGAGGCCAGAGTGACATATTAACCTGCAATTGTCCTTAAAATAAACTTAATCATTCAAATAAGCTGGAAAGGGACCAGAAGATATTCTCATGCCAGTAAAACAAGGAATAAAGATAATTCATATAGAACGAACCTTGTCAAGGTAAGAGTCCAAACATGGAATCCGGCGCTTAAACATGATAAGCTGCATAAAATACCAATTTCGTTCAGAATTAGATGCTTAACGAAATTCAGTCATGGTGTTTACACCAGTTTATGGGATTGAGTAGAACAGAGTTACTCTCACAATAAGGAGCACCATTTGAACTTTTTAAAAGCACATAAAAAGCTGGGGTGTTTTTACCATTTTTCCCACAAAAAAACAACTCAGTTGGCCTCGAGATTCAAACAAGGCTTGGCAAGTTAGCACGTATATCTTGTCCTGCAGTTACATGAAATCTGATATCTGCTGGCCCGCCAAACTGGGAAAGGGGAAACAGGTATCGGCTTCTGAAATTCTAGCTCTGAACTAAGCATACCTAATGTGTCATATTTCTATAGTAACTCAAGACAGAAGAAAACGTCATCAGCAAGGACAATGACAGAATCAGGCAATTAGCAAGGCATGACTAGTCGGAACAGTGATTACAGTATGCAGTTTTTACCAAGCATTGATAAAAAATCGTGATCCCTACAAGACCACAAAATCATCATTCTCCTACACTTTATTCCTGTCATGCTCAGTCGCCAATACAGCAGGTTGCATCATAGCCCTGCACATTAGGAATCCACACCATCTACCCATGGCTTAGTCCAGGGTTGTTAGGATTGTTAGTTTGGAGTTTGCTTGGGATAAGAGATTATTTAGAAATAGATTAGAACAAGTATTTGAGTTGGTAATTAGTTAGGACTTAGGACTCTGTAATAGGTTGGGGCTATATAATACCCCCAAGATTCATCATTTGCGATCAATCAAGTTAAACCTCAATCCGTATCTGCCTAGCATTATCCCTGGGCGCAACGTCGGCATCACGGTGTCACCCAAGTTCAAGCATTCGATTCTTCGTTCGAACCTACCCATCTCTACAATCTTCAACATCACCATAACCCTAGCACTTGTCGTGACAATTCCCAAAAACAGGGACACAGAAGGTGATACTACCATATGTTTCTTCATAAAGGAAAATTAAGGAATACCTGGTGCTGATGAATAATTCGGATCATAAGCATTATGCCTATTGCATCATAGCAGTTCAGGAGTACAGCACTGAAATGTTCATCAACAACCTGAATTCGGTCCTGAGGAAAACAGTTAAAGATATGCTTATTCAATTGCATCCACCAAAATAATAGCTGTGAATATCAACTTCACCAGTTATTGGAAATATGCTAAGGAGCTTGTTATCATAGGTTATACTATCTTGAGAATAAAACTGAACATTGTAATATTGCGTCCACGAGAAGCCGTAAATAATGCAATCAGCACAGGTTCATTTTTTGTATTTTTCTCACACGCTTGATGTATGTAAAAAAAATAGAATAGTAATGCATGAATTTGATAATCACAATATTAAGGTAGAACCCAGTAAGATACAACACCGACAGCACCTGCTAGGATAGAATTATTTAATCAAGATTGAATAGCGTGTGGATGATTGGTGTTTTAGAATAAATCAAGGATAAAATTTCCTTGATGGTTACAAAACACTTAAGACTATCCTGTGTAAAAGATAATTCTGCCAAGTGAGAAAAATTCCAAAAAGAAAAACACAAACTTTCATTCAGCCAGTTACATCAATGTACATGGGCCTCCTTTTGCATATAGAAGTTATGAAGTTAGTTACCATGTTCACATTTGGCTGAGACCACGTAGTTGCCGCAACGACATTGGTCAGTTTATACCAGGTGGTTACTAGTTTAGCTGGCAAGGCACCAAGTAGATTGCAATGGAAACAGGTGGCCATACTTCACATAGCAAAATAAAGCCAACAATATATAATGTCTGCCTGTCTGTCTAGCTAAAAATATGCACAAATATATCTTATGGTACCATGGCTACTGCTACAGGAAGGAGCATATCACCCTAAATCTGGTCATTCAATTGAAATCAACTATATAGATGCGAGGATTGACATCCTACCAGAGAATATTGGTTTACTTTAGATACTTCCCAACAAAAATAATAAGATACAAATAAATGGGCAACAATACAATAAACAAAAAAAAAGTAGAATGAAAACCTGCAAATATATCATGGAATATGGATTCTTCGCCGAAGAAATCATCAGAGAAAAGGTATCTGCAGTTGGTATGCGTCAATCATGCTACCAATTGTTCAGTGCGATGAAAAATGCCAAAAAAAATGCCAAAGCTTACTCCGAAGTTGCAGTGTCCATTAGAAGTTTCTGCAAGCTTCTGAAAAGGACTTCGTATGGATATTTCTGTGAGTTTGCTTCTGCTATATGAGGTATCAATGCTGGCTGATCGATTTCCTGATGTACCAAAGAAAGCACAATGAAGATTATGCTATATAAGTGGTACAGGATAAATTAAACTCATAAATGGATTTCAAAATACATGCAAATCCATATTCCATTATTAGCATGATAAAAAAAAGTGTACTCATGAACAATTCCACGACTGTTGTTACTTCATAGGTGTGAATCATGTCTGGGGAGAAATTATTTTTGCATGTCTTAGTGAACATGTCAAGAAAATTTGATTGACCATGCCTGTAGGTTTAAGAGAAAAGGATAGGCCCACATAAGAATCAATAACGGCTGTAACACAAAATTTGAAGCAGACTCGGAGAAATTATTCTTGCATGTCTTAATGAACATGTCAAGAAAATTTGATTGGCCATGCCTCTAGGGTTAGAGAAAAGCATAGCACCACATAAGAATCAATACCGGATTAACACAAAATTTGAAGCAAACTCGTCACAAAATTGGCCATGCTCAATTGCTCATCTATGGGCTTGTAGCAACCGTGTTTTGGTCATGAACCAATGAATGAGCTAAGCTGAAAGCAGAGGCTGGAATAATCATCACATGCTTTAGTGATGAATTAACCAGGTAGTTGACAAGAACCATATAGCATGATTGACCAAGTTAGCTCTTACATCATGGTAGTTGTCATTTTGTCAATGAACTTCAAAGTTCTGAACTTGTTGATGAATCAAATATTCCAAATCAAGTGTCAGTAAGCAAACTACCTTCAGTATGTTGATTCTATCACCCAAAGCGAACACTGAAGAACGGGACTTCAGAGGTTCTTTTCCAATGGAGAAAAGGAAGCCTGTACTTCGTGTTTCGACACCAAGTAAGTCAGTGGAAGTTGCTATGTCCAGCTGTAATTTCTCTAGTGCTTGTATGTATGCACGGAAATGTGCACTCAGCACCTGAAACATTGATAGGAAGACGTAAGAAATCAAGAAAATAAATACATGTTGCTCCAAAATATCCAAGGAAACACACATTGTGCGTATGGGACCCTCTTTGATACTGGCAGACTTAGATAACACCGAAAAATTGTAGCAAAATCGGTCATGAGAAGGTTGATGGCACAAGATTAAACATGCCAAAGTAGTACGGAAGTGGCAAAAAAGCACAGGCAGACATGAACAGATTATGGTGCTCCCGGAACCATGCGAACACATAGCAACTCTATAAGGTATTTCTGGCTAGTGGCTTCTGCCTATTTTTTGCCGAGGAGTTCCAGGGCATGTAAGCATGACATGTTCCATTTTTTTTGTGAATACACAGGAGAATTGCACATGTAGTATTAAAAGAAGAGAAAGGTCCAATACATCACCACCACCTCAACCTGGACCAGAGTTGAGAGGTTATTCGTTACATATCGGCATTTTCTTTTTTTATAAACAACAAAAGCTAGACCCGACCCAAATGCCAACAAAAAAACTACTCCTAGTCCTGAGCACCTCCAAGACTCAGAGCTCGGAGCTTTTTGGCTCCAGCTCCTAAACACCAAAGATGGTGTTCATCCTTGAGGCAGTGCATAACCTCCGAGATGTCGTTCCAATTTTTTAACCCACAAGCATAATATTAAACCATCAACATTCTCTATCTACTTAAAATGCAGTAATGAGCAGCATGCTTGCTGGTCAACAGTTTAAGCAATTGGACAAAGGTGTTGCATTGATTGTGTGTCACTCACTCGGATCACATCGCTAAACTCACCTTATTCATGGTATCAATATAAGCTGCACGAACTTCTGTGTATATCTCCTTAGCATGCTCCTTAAGAAAAGTTATTGTGTATCTGCAGTGGAGAGGGCAATAGAAAAAGAGAGAGAGAAATTACACAAACAGAATAGCAAAGGGAAAGTGCATATAACAACAAAAAGGAACTTTCAATCATAGGCAATTGCACTATTTACAAAATCATCTCCATTCAGGAAAGGTATGTGACACAGAAGTTTGACATACTTGTACTTAAGAAGAATGCTCTGTTGGAGAATCTGAATGTTAGTTTTTGGTTTTCTCAAGGCATAGAACTTTTGGATGACAAACTCAAAAATCTGCAAGAAAAGACATGCATGCATCAATAATCGCTAAATAAATAACATGCCAGTGAGCAACAGCTTTAGTCAAATGAAATTATACAGAGATACTAGATACTAAAAGATTGTGTTGATTCCAAGTTCCCTATTAACCAATCTAACTACTATACTGCTGGGAAACACCATTAAACAGATTGCAGTCAGATACAATGATGGCCCTAAAATTCAAATGGTTAAACAGCAATTCAAGAAATAACGTTTTACCCCTTTTATAATTCAAATGACTATGCAATGGTACTATTCTTTGTTTATCACTTCACACCATTATTCAACAAAATCTACCAGACCAACTGTTCGCTATTGGCTAGTGTGGTTGATTATCACCAAGCCAACCAGGGTTGGCCGCTCACCTCCCACACAATAGCACTAGGGTGGAGTCATGTTTTACTCATTAGCACCTCATTCCAATTAATAATTGAAATTTAATACACAACCTTAATAGACCAGTATCCAACATAAACTGGCAAACATCAATTTCATTTTGTAACACATTCAAAAGTTTGCAAGTTGGAAATGGCATTTATGCCCTCTGGGTCAAGGTCCCATACTCCCATCCCATTTGTCAGTCTCACTTGATCATTTTTTTCTGAATCCGCGCATCATTGCGCTGATACTGATTACTGAACCAGCTCAGCATCATTCTACAACCATGGGATTAGTACGCAAACACAATAGATTTGACAGTCACAGTACGTAATAGGAAGACACGTAGAGCCATAGAACGATGGTAAGTATTTGACAAAATAAGGACAAAATGCACACATCCCATGCCAACAGAAATTAAAGACGAACATTATTTCAAACCTTGGAAACAGCTTTCTGCCGCAGTCTCTCAACCTCAGGCTGAACATCTTTCAGAGCCTTGGACGACTTAACCATGGGATCTGCTTCAATGAATTTGATTTTTTTGCTAAGAGTCTCGAGTGTTTTCATATATTCATCATTGACCTGCACGATGTTTTAATAAGGAATTTTCAGTGATCCATTAGAACAACTTACTGCTTCAACTACAAGAGAAACAATGTTGGTAAAGTTCAGTGAATCCTTGCAACTTGTGACATAAAAACAAAGGAAATCTTGTGTAGTATATAAGAATAGGGAAATAGTATCAATAAAATGAAAATGCCAGTTGCGGCAGTAAATGAAAGTAATTAGAACCTCTCCATCAACAATTATGTCAATCATTCTTGGAGGCACGATTATATCCTCGACAAATTTTGACAATTTAGATTCAGCAGCCTGCAATTTATTTCCAACAGTGAGCATAAGAATAATATGAATAACTAACATGAAAAAAAGGAATAACATGCTTAAAAGCTGTCAGTGTTATGAATCAATTAGAAAAACGAACTAATTCTGACATCTTGGATGATAGTGACTGTGTTGGAATATTTCAGATGGAGCAATTGTTTCACATGGCTTGTGACATGACACTCTTGGCATCTGTGATACTCTAAAAAAAAGGAATATCTGGTGTGGCTCCTAAGATGAATTGAAATTTACTAATCTACAAGTGTAAACTAGAACAATCATAATAGATTTAAGAAATACCATTGCACTACCACATGAAGATGTGGCAAAAATAATGTTATAAATGTACATGCTCTAACATCTACTCAAAGGAAATATAAGCGGACAAATTTTCTAGTCAGACAGCAGATGCAGGATGAAACCAATATGTCTGATTCATACAATATGGACGATGCACAACAAAACCATTTGAATAACAACAATATGAATGGAAGCTAGTCCATGAAGTGAACCAGACCTTACGATTTTTCAGCTTCAACCCCATATCCATTGATTTCTCCTGAAGGACCTTTATCTCTGAACTTATGGAACCAATTTCTGTCTACCACAGAAGTCAAAAGATTGCAATATGACTTAGTAAAGAGAAATGGACTTCTTGATTTTTATTTAAAGTTCAGAAAACCATGGACTTCTTGATTTTTATTTAAAGTTCAGAGAAATGGACTTCTTTATTTTGCATTATGAATCAAGAAAACCATGGTTACTCTGTCTTTCTTGAAAGACTCGCCCATGGCATTAAAATTAAATGGCAAAATAATTATTAAATCAGGAAAAATGTTGTTCAGAAGATGATTGCTGGAAGTCCAAAGTTGTCAGACTCACAGGGATCACATGAAGCAACGAAATGTGTTGCACGATAAGTAGAATGACCAGCATGGAGTGCCGTTTATGTTGTTTTTACAAGGAAGGGAAAAGTTGAAAATGCAGAGGGGCAGGCTTTTAGTGAATTTGTCATGTGACTGACAGCATTCTACGTAACACTAGAATTCAAAACCAACAAATGAGTTGAAAATAACAAGGAGTGAAACAACTTCTCACATTCCAAAATTGTTAATACTGTGTGGTATACGGCTACTAGGTAAACCATATAGCATGTTCAGAATTATTAATAGTACTGTCACAACAGATGAGAATATGTAATTACCTGGAATCCAGTCAGGAGTGTCTCCATGTGTGACAGAATATTGTCGCAGTCACGAATTTGGTCATGCAATGAAACTAGATTTTCACTTTCTTTAATGTAATCCTGCAAGAAAAAAAAATGGAAGACAGTATGCACAAATCAAACTTCAACACTACTAATGTTTCTCTCAGAAGCATAGAAGAGATGAAGACATCACGCACCATGTTGTCTGCCTAACTCATTGATCTTTTGAAATTGAATACTGATGACAATAATTACCTTACCATGGTTTAAACAACAAATTACTGACTACAATTGGTTCAGATTCAATGGAACCGTACAAAAATGGCGGGCTTGCATAATTGACATGAACCATGCACAGATAACATCTGAAAAGCAGTCACCTGTATAGAATCCAGCTCGACTTGCCGTATGTTGTTCTCGACGCCTTTAGTGTACTCTCGGAGTTTGATGCCATTCGCCAGGATGTTTGCAACTTCCTGCGTGCATCCAGAAAGAAAAACATCAGCAACCTGACATTACACTGTTTGACACAGTTCCTCTTCTTCAATGACATGTTACGCTGAGCTCGAAGGGACACTAGACAGCAATGCAAGAAAAGGGAACTCTGACCATTGAACAAGAGAGGTCTCGTTGCTTGATGATTCAAGTAAGACAAGCTACCAATTTACAGAAGTTACAAATGCTGCTGGAGCAAGAAGCTGCACCTTGTCATTCTTGCAGTCATCGAGCTCCTGCTGCAGCCCCTCCAGCGACTCGTCATCGCTGCCAAACAAACAGCAAGAGTAAGCTTCCAATCTCAACAAATAGACGACATGGCGCGCTCCTTCAAGGGAGCAACGAGCTTGCGTGCCATCATACCTGGTGACTTCCTCGTCGAGGGCGAGGTCGCCGACGAAGACCCCGAGGTCGAACCGCTCCTTCTGCACCTCGAGTGTCTCCGCGGCGGGCACAGCCTCCATCGCGGTGGCGAAGGTCGGGTTTGGCGTCGCCGGGGCCGGACGGCGGCGAGGGGTGGGCTCCGATCTAGATCTGTCTCCGGTGACGGGATGGTGTTGGGATCAGATCGGACGAGACCATGGGGACTCCCCGGGAAATGATCCCGGAAGGAAGAAGGTCAGACTGGGCTGGGCCAAGATGTCACGGTGGGCCTATAGAATCAAATGTCAGAGCCAGGATGATTAGTGGGCCTCTCCGATTAAGCTGAAGCCCATAAAACCTCAAAATTGCAGCCATAGTCAGAGTTCCGATGACCGCACCATGACTTGCTCAAAGAAAAAAATGAGGCACCATGAACAGAGATCCAAAAATTGTAGCCATGAGATCAATACGCAGTATAGCTGACCAAAATATTGGAGTTTAAATTGATCGTTGAAAAACGTGACTGGATTTTGGCAAAGTTTGCTTAAGGACCAGCGAAGCAGCTAAATCCTACCCGACGCTAAACTCTGCAACGATTTATTTTGCCTATTTTGACTTAGTTGCACTGCATATTGTTATACATGCAAAAAAAAATCTGGCAACCTTATTTCAATTTTTTACAGAATCGTAGTGAGAAAAAGGAACTCTCTAGGATTCACACTTGAGCGTAAGTATCAATAAACAATATTTTTATTTAACGTTTACTATTATTTACCATGCACGTATATTTTACTCGCAAAAAAACACATATTTTGTAAGCATATTTTAGAAATCAAATCCCATTGAAAACTCGTGCGGAATATCTATAGTGTTTTTGCATAACTGATTCTATCTCTCCATCATTTAATTTTTGATTTTGCTTCACCGGAATCCTATGTAGGAAGTTTCTTTAATTTATAGGAAAATTGCGTTTTTACCATCATTTTGAGGGCTAATTGTGATTTTAACCCCGAATCTGCGTTTTTGTGATTTTAAAAAAGTCTGTCATCTTGAAGCAACCGTTTACCATCATTCTAATTCATAAGAATAAAGGGATTAAAAAAAAGAAAAAAAAAAGACGCGCCCTGACCAAACTACCCCCGACCACACCTCACGCCCACACAGTTCCCCGACCTCATCGTATCATCGTTCTCTTGATCTCTTCCCCAACCTCAACATCCTAACCCTAGCGAGCAACGGCGGCTGGACGAGCGAGGTGAGCGCAGGGGCGGCTCGGCGAGCGCGCGGCAGACGCACGGCTCGGGCGCGGTGGACGCGCGTCGCGGGCGGCGCGAGTATGAGGCAGACGCACGACGCGGCAGGGCAGG